>CM049799.1:888653-941153 GCA_027422405.1 Ptychobarbus kaznakovi
TGGATGTGACATCTGCCGATTAAAACACGAGAGAGAATGAGAGTCATATGAGAAACACAACTGATCAAAACTTTCACAATACAGTGAAATAATAGAAGGAACAAACACATATGTTGTACTAAATATGCTCCAAACAACGTTGTAACAAAATTGATCATGTATTTTTATGTAAATAAATAGCTGTACTGTGCTGTGTAGGTGTTTATTAATGATGTGTATGGAAAGCCATGTTTATCATGCCAGGTTAATTAGACGAGTGGCATATGAACTGTGTGTCTGATCTGTTGTTTAATGAGTTTCGTCATCTGCAAACAGGAGTCCAGAGTCTGACTGTGCTTGTGTGAGTATAAGAGAGAGTGATCGCAGAAGAGCATGCATAGCCTGCTAAAAAACACAATAGAAAATGTAATGTATTTAATGGGAATTGTATTGGTTTTATTCAAACTATAATGGTGTCTACTGGTATGTGATGGATTATATTGGTGGGATGTTAAATCCTATTGAAAAAATGCCCAAAACACGCTACAAAATGGACTTTTGTAATGGTTTTACTGGGAAAAGCTAATGGTTTATAATAGTATTTTAATGGAAACCATTGGAATTTCTGAGATGGTTTCTGTGGGCTTCTATATTTATTTTTTTTGCAGGGTAAACTCTAATCTAAATACACATTTATGCATTGCATAATTCAGCCAAATAAGTTGCCACCTCTTGGTCAGAGATGTTTTTTTAATTTTTTATCATAAGGTCTGAGGGACAACTTTCCATAAAATGTCTCCTTAAAAACAGAGATTGATAAAAGAGTGAGATTCTCCCTGCTCAGGATTGAGTAGCATTCACCTAACTCTGTTTTACTCATTGTAAACATCTTCTATAATCAAATGCATTATCGTACGACTCTCTGAAATAGTATACTTGGTAGATTAGTACTCATGGGAGAAACTGAGCTTTTCAAAACTTTGAATCGAGTTGCTTCATAAAATGATTCAATCTTTAAAAATGCTTCAGGTACACGCTGTGGTCAAAATACAAAAAACATGCTTAAAACAGCTTTTACCAACGTTTGATTGAAAGTATAATCTATTCAATTCAATTAATAAATCACCTAAGACCTTAAATATAAGTGTTTCATAATGTTGTTTGTTAAAGGGACATAACACATAACAAACAAACACACTTTCTGCCAAGAGAAAAACTGCATCCACTTTCCTTAACGCTGGGTTCCTTGGGAAGCTGAACAAGGTTATCTTTCCCTCACAACCCTTTCCCTTGTTTTTTAAATGTCTTAATTATTTAAGTCAACCATATTTTGTCTAGGCCTATTTATTTTATATATCCTTAATAGAGCAAGCGAAGCAAGGCAAACGCACACCTTGTGAGGTGCAAGTTGAAGGGAAAATATGAATCAATTAGAGAGAACAACTGCACACTTAAGCATATTTATTAACCAACGTTTCGGCTAGCAGCCTTTTTCAAGGTATGCAATTTGATTGTTTTCTCCGATCGCAGAAAAGCTGCGTGATGTGACGACGTGTGAAGTTCTGTTTGTGCATGCACTTAAAAATTATATATTTTTTAATGGGTTTGCAGGTTGCATAACGTAGGGCTGAGCGATATGGCAAAAAAATCACTATATTTTTTCATATCAGTCGATATCGATAATTATCACGATAAATATCAAATCTTTATTTCTTTCATTTTAAAGCCAGATTTTTGCTCTAAAGTAAAAGTTAGAAACCAGACAATTAATTTTCCTTAGCCAAATAAATATCTAAAAAAATAAAATATATTTCTTAGTTTCAGCATGTTCTAATGATTGTTTCAAATCAAGAAACAGGTTCGGATGCCTGATGATAATATAATAATATAACTTTTTTTCTCTTAGAAATGCACATTTGATAGTAGCTTGAGTTTGTGCAGAGGCAAAAAAAAAATCATTATCAAATCAGCAACATCTGTAAAAAATTATGCAACCTCAGTTTTATATTTGAAATTTACTCTGACCAAGGTTTTTTTTTTTTTAATAAAGCATGGTCTCCATGATATTATACATTTAAATCACGATAAACAGTTAAATTCACACATATAGCACCTCAATACCATGTAAATATATATATATATGACTTAGGTAGCCTATTTGTATGAAAACGGTTGTCTAAAACATTCAGTAAAAATGCACACATGCTACAGCGTAATAACAAATACATACTATAATTTCTTTCCTAATAAAATTCAGTGTGAATATCCCAAATTTCTGCCACAATAACATGGTGCAGTGAATGTTTTACTACAGTAAATCCATGGTAAATGATGTCGATGTGTAAATTGACTGTCTCGTTGCACAGTGTTTCTCCTGTTTGGCTTTAAACTAGTTTGAATCACATTTGTGTTCATCGCTGAATTCAAGCACTGGAACTGTGCTAGAGAAAATCATTGTTTGTTTGTAGTAAGATTACTAGACAGACACAATATTTTTTTTATAATTAAGGTATATTGTTTGCTTGACATTCGTGAGTACAAAGACATGTAAAACAATGTCATGTTCTAGGGTGCTATGGGCTTAGCTGTGACCGCTTTTACTGTTTTTAGTATCCGTTTATGCATAACTTAACAGGTCATGTCTTAATAACAGTTTATTTTGATGTGCATTGTCACAGATTCCAAGAAGATCAGTGCGGAGCTAAAAAAGATGATCTGGAAATGTAAGTACTGTCAATTTGCCTGTGACAAAAGGGGATGCTTTTTAAAACATTATACATTTGATTAATGTTAAGGCTATGGATTATAGGTAATAATGATGTCAATGTGCTCAGACAGATTGTTTTGCTTCATAAGACCTCAACACATCATCAAGAGCCAGGGATATTAGTTTTAGTACATTTTAGTTATTGTAACAGATTGTTAGTAAAATGAACTGACACTTTACAATGTAAAGAACTTGAAATGTCTTGTTTGTTCAACTAGACAAAAATATTTTTTTAAATAAAATTGCCATACATTTTTTAGGTTCAATCAACTTGTACGGGCTTACAGTGTGTCCCGGTACTTTTGTCCATATAATGAATGTACAAGTCATTAGTGTTTGGTGATGAGTTTGTGGCTCATTTAAAGTCACACCAGAGGTGTTCAGCTGCTTTCTGCAGACCAGTCAAGTTCTTCCACACTGACTGAATCATCATTTCTCTTTGATTCTTGTCTTATACACAGAGACACTGTCATGTTACAATAGAAAAGAGTTCCTGTCCAAACTGTTGCTATACATTAAGCACACATTCCCTAGAATATCATTATATGCTTAAACATTAAGATTTGTACTCATGGAAATTACTAAAGCAGTCAAACCTTTCATTAGAATACCTTTGGCAATATAGTGTACTTCGAGATGCAGCGCCACAGCAGCCAATCTAAATGAAGAATCTCTTCTTGGAAAATGTGGTGGTGTGTTTATTTGCTGGCTGACTACTTATTTGACTTTCCTAAATAAAAAGTGGAGTTTTTATTTATAGCATATGTCTGTGTTCATTGTGTGTAACAAGTTCATGTGGAAACAGAAGCCAAAATCCCAACTCAACTGAGAATATGGTTGTCATGCACCACAAGAGGGAGTTATTTAATGTTATAACCTGAATGCCTAGTAAGTCGCTTTGGATAAAAGCGTCTGCTAAATGCATACAAATGTAAATGTAAATGTAAATTACACTAATCGCTGACATTAATTGCCATAAGACTCATATATCTGAGGTTTGGTAACACGTATCAATCCCCTGCTTCTCCCCATTTTTCTGCATAAAGCACACCACGCACACACACACACACACACACACACACACACACTCACACACACACACACAACACACTACAACACACACACACAAACACCCACACACACACACACACACACACACACACACAAGAAACACACACACCAGTAAACATTCAGTACGTACATGTTATCAATCAGTTCTAACTATACTGTTATGTTTTTGTATTTCAAAAGATTTATCTCTTGATCTGTTTAATAAACACATGACTTGTATTATTAATTTCATAGAGCTATGTATTGCAGACAAACAGACAGGCCTCCACTGTTTTAAAAATGCACTTTATCTTGACATTCTGTTTTATCTTGGCTTATTCTGTCATTTACAGTTGATCGCATCATGTAATAATTTACTTTGCGTCACTGTTTTGTGGTCACAGTTTTGGATTGGTTTTGGGCGCAGCTATATTTATAACAAACAGGCATGTTATGATGAATTGGTGAATGGGACAAATATTCTAGTTGCACACAAATGAAGTCTCTCTACACGTGATGCAGAAGACTTTGAGATGTTAATGGTGTAAAGAACCACACAATACAGTTTGGTTTAAGTTTCTGCATTATTATTGTTCCTCAAATCAAAGTCACATTGAAGATGCACATCCCAGTAATGATTGATCTTCTCTGTGAGGGAACTGGAGTTAGACTAACTATGCTTTGTTTAATGATGGTGATTGTTAAGAATGGGCAGGTTCGTTAAGAACAGTATTGCAGTGAATGCATGATGTTTAGATGCTTGTTGGGTTTGATGGATATAGAGCATGCTAAGGAAGATTTAATCTTTATGCTTGAGAAAATGTAGAAATAGTTATATATTTAATTCTATGCTAAACTAGAGATCCAATTGGTAATTGACTGTGAAAATGAAGGAGCATTATTTATAAAGAGAATCCTAATGGTTTGGTAGAACAAAGCGAGAGGCTTTTTTGGGCTTTCATTAGGTATTAAGTGTTATTTTCAGTATTTATTTTGTATTATTTGTTTGGTTAACTGCATTAACTTTGACCTATGGTATTTGGTTATGGTTAACATAACTATGTTAAAGCATGCCTTATTAAGAAAAGTCTTTGAACCTCTTGAGTTTTTGCTTTTCTTTGCCTTTGTTGTATTTTCTAGTACTCAGTAACCAGACAAGTAAATCATTTAGGCTCTTTATTCAGAACATATGTTTTATTCTCTATGTTTAACACAGAAATATTGCAGCTTCTTCTCAGATAATACTAAGCACCACCTCTACACTTAATAACACGCTGCCACCGTGTGTTTAAACCACAAAACACCACATTTCCCCTCGCACTTGAAAGGTTTCTTTGTATCACAGGTTACACTGCAAAAAATGGCTTATCTTACGTAATATTCTTGTCTTGTTTCTAGTCAAAATATCTAAAATGCTTAAATCAAGATACTTGTACTAGATAAGCTAAATGACTTAAGATTTTTAGTCTTGTTTTTCCAGTGGGGGAAAAACTAAATTGAGTGCATTTTGCTTAAAACAAGTAAAATGCTCTGCCAGTGGGGTAAATAAAATACATGTGATTTAAGAATTGTTTGATATTTTGACTAGAAACAAGATAAAAATACTATGTAAGATAAGCCATTTTTGCAGTGTACTGACCTACAAAACTGCTAAGACCATCTTTACCACAATACACCTATGACATTTATCTATCTGCTGATTGCTGGGAGTTTTACCTGTTGAGATTATTGCCGTTCTTCTGCTGCCATCAGCTAATCACCATTAATAAGTATAATCAGCATGTAAGTATGACATAAGAATTCTTCCTACAGGTGTGTGTGTGTGTACAATTCCTGTTGTTTTGTGTGTGCACTCTGTGTGTGTGTGTGATGTCTTGTGTGTGTGTGTGTGTGGTGTTGTGTTGTGTTGTCTTGTGTGTGTGTGTTGTGTGTTATTGATGTCTGTGGTGTGTGTGTGTGTGTGATCTGTGTGTGGTGTGTGGGTGTGTGTGTAACGTATTGGTGTCAGTACACAGTTCTGTGTTGTGATGTGATGTTGTGTGTGTTGTGTGTGTGTATGTCTGTGTGTGTGTGTGAATTCTTACACGCTCGGTGTGTGTGTTGTGTGTACCACGTCCCCTCTGTGTGTGTGTGTGTGGTGTGTACATACACGTGTTGTGTGTGTGTGTGTTGTGTGTAATACACGTGTCTGTGTGTATATGTGTGTGTGTGTGTACACGTTTCTGTGTGTGTGTGTGTGTGTGGTGTGTGTGTGTATATGTGTGTGTGTGTGTGTGTGTGTGTGTGTGTGTACTACAAGTTGTGTGTGGTGTTCTGTGTGTGTGTGTTGTGTGTGTGTGTGTGTGTGTGTGTGTGTGTTGTGTTCTGTGTGTGTGTGTGTGTGTGTGTGTGTGTACTGTGTGTGTGTGTGTGTGTAGTGTGTGTGTGTGTGTGTACACGTGTCTGTGTGTATATGTGTGTGTGTGTGTGTGTGTGTGTGTGTGTGTACATACACGTGTGTGTGTGTGTGTATACACATGTCTGTGTGTGTGTGTGTGTGTGTGTGTGTGTGTGTGTGTGTGTGTGTGTGTGTGTGTGTGTGTGTCTGTGTGTGTGTGTGTGTGTGTACACGTGTCTGTGTGTGTGTGTGTAGGTGTGTGTGTGTGTACATGTAATACACGTGTCTGTGTGTGTGTACATACACGTGTGTGTGTGTGTGTGTGTGTGTGTGTGTGTGTGTGTCGAACCAATTGTCCCCACAAGGTAAAAAATAACTGCTATTACTATCCTTGTGGGGACATTTGGTTCAGTTGCGCACACGCTTTTTTTTTTTTTTTTTCGGTCCTCATGAGGAGAAGTGCATATGAATCATACAGAATAGAGTTTTTTTTATTAAATGCAAAATGCCTGTAGATTTCTTTGAGGGGTAGGGTAAGGGTGATGGGCCACATGAACTAAATATAGGCTACAAGTATGTTGCATGTTTACATTTTGAAGTGTTGTTAGGTTACTCGTTAATGAAGATGCCCTTGAGGTGTTCATACAGGCATATTTGTACAGTTATGAAATGTGCATGTTTTTTCTATGAAATGGCTTCATGAAATTCCTCCTCAAAAAACATAGAGAAGAATGTCTGTAAATCAGTGACATGATCAGCAGTTCTCCTCCTGCTTCAGATGTCAGGGATATTTTAAATGCATCATAAGATGGCAGTGACACCATAATGTCATAAGTATCTTGGTTTGTGTAATGCAGTCACTGGGATCCTCCTTTTCTCAGAATTGAGCTTGCGAGACAAAAGCGAGTGAACCTGTTACTCCAGATGTACAACAATCACAGTGTCTCAGTACAGTCTGACGAAACCCAGTTAAAACTAGATTTAGGTCTTATAAATTAATGAACTGTTAGTGGGATTCCGTTCATGTGAAGGCTTTTATTTTGTTCCAGCCTTTACAGAGACCCTATGTGTACACAAAATTATAATAAAAAATAAATGAAGACACAAAACCATTCGTATGAACTGTATCAAATTGTACTTTTCATGCTAGACTGTAATTAGAAAATGATCTAGTGAACCTCTGATGATCATATAGCACGCTCTTCTGGACAGACACATGAACAAATACTGAGACAGACCATATGACCACAGGAACAAAAACTTGATATAACCTGACACACATCACGTTCAGCACATGTTGATTGATGCCGGTTGGTTACCTGATCTCAGAAACTTGTCTGACAACATGCACAAAGCTGAAACAAATACTGACCTGAATCCTCTGAACCTTTACTTTATATTTTGATGGTAAGAAGTTGTATGCGTGTACAGTAAACCAATCTAGGCATATTAAGGTACAACAATAACACTGATATCGTTTAGCCTATTTGTAATGTATACACTAAATGTGAGGTTTCTTGAAGTCATGTATTTATTCATGGGAGAATTCATCCGAGTTATTTAAAAAGGTTGACTAGCAACACAACAGCCAACCAGAATTACACAATTCAAAACAATCCGCTGGAAGAATTCTAGACATGTGGGGTGACGTTTGACAACAAAGAAGCTCTTATCAAGCTAAATCTTCTGTGAGGGAATGCAGATTTCATGAATGACGCTGCTTTCCTGATAAATTGAGTTGTTTTTAGTGTGTGTTTAATTACTGATTAGTTTCACTGAATAATATAAATATGACTCACTCACTTGCATGCAATGATGATCTGCCACTAGAGATTGAACATGACAGTATGCGTTAAATGTCAAAAAAGCAAGAGCTGTGCCATGAAAGCTGTGCTTTTATTCTTACATTTGATTTCTCTCATTCTAATGAATCAGCTTAACATAAAAGTTCTGTATGGGAGTTTGGGGATTTTTAGAGCTGTGTATCTCTGTCATCTTCTGAATCTTCTGAAACTCTGTTGACCACCCCCCATGACCATGACACTGCTGTGGAGAGAGTCAGCAGCGCTAAATTCCTGGGGTGCACATCACAGAGGACCTCACCTGGACTACCAACACAAGTCTATCTCCAAGAAGGCACAACAGCGCCTAATCCGGCTGAAAAGAGCAAGCCTCCCTCCACCCATCCTCTACCCTCATTGAGAGCGTGCTGACCAGCTGCATCACTGTGTGTTGTGCAGCAGACCGCAAACCCTCCAGCGGACAGTGAACACCGCTGCAAAAATCATTGGTGCCCCTCTCCCTCCATCCTGGACATTTTCCTTACACATGCTCCAGCAAAGCAAAAAATCGTGGAGGACCCCACCCACCCCTCCCACAGTCTCTTCCAGCTCCTACCCTCAGGTAGACGGTACCGGAGTTCAGATGTGCATTAGCCTGATTGACACTGCCCTCTCTGTCAGGAAAAAACTGTTAAACTTTTATCTCTGTGGAATTCAGGTGAGCGGCCTGCACAAGCCACCTTAGCAACACACTCTCCTCTGCATGCAATGACACTTTCACACACCATTGTGTGTCCATATCCCACAAAAGCTGATTGTAATATACACTGTAATGTATGTAGTTTATGCTCATGCACCACAAATCACCTTACATGTTCCCCAGCCAGCTGCTTGAATGTCTTCTTTTAAGTACAGTATTTGAAGTCATTTACAGTTGTACAGTTTGTATTTATTTTTTAGTTTATGTATAGGTAACCACTTTTATATTACATATGAATCAAAGTGACAGTAGGTTAGTTGTGTAAGGTTTATACTGTTTTACTTCGTGTTGTATATCTGTATTTATGTAGACCGTGGTCCTGTGAGGCACGACATCTGTCCCACTATATGTCCACACATTAGCGGAATGACAATAAAGCTCGACTTACTTGATTGACTTGAATATTTTCTGTATCGTCTATGTCAAGCTTTTATTGATTGTTTTTAAGATTTTACATGTATCGTCTATCGTCAAGCTTTTATTGATTGTTTTTAAGATTTTACATGGGTTGGCACCTGCCTATTTATAGAGCTTTTACAGTCCACACTCCTGTTAGAGCACTGAGGTCGTCCAATCAGGTACTCCTATGTCGAGAGAGTTAAAAAATAAAGGTGACCGAGCTTTTTCAGTGGTAGCACCTAAATTGTGGAATAGTTTACTGTGCACATAAGAACTGCTCAGAGTGTTGGAATTTTAAATCATTTCTTAAGACACACCTGTTTTCTTCTGAATTCATTTTGTTTGTGTGGGAGCTTTTCCGGACTGTGAAGCACTTTGGTCAACCATGGTTGTTTTTAAATGTCTATATAAATAAAAATTGAATTGAATTGAATTGAATGTCCATCAGCAAAGCACCGACGTGATGAAATTAAAGCAAAAGAAGCAACACGCTCATAACCCTAGATCTGTAAGCTACACAGTAAACTTAACACTGAATCAGAGTTAAAGTTTATGAGATAATTAAGTGACTAATTAAATGATGGTTGTGCGTTAGTGAGGAACAACTGCTGTTATTGAGAATTACAGAGGATCAGATGTTGATGTTTAATTGGTTAAATTGATACCATCATCATGGAGATCAGTGTTTGCTTTAGTTGCAATACAACATCAACATCTGTTAAATCTCAATTGGAGCTTCTGTAGACATACAATAAACTCTGGTTAGTAATGAGTGAAGCTGGTGATGCTGTTTGTGGAGTTGTTTAATCAGATCTTGAGATATTAATGTCTTATTTTATTTCAGTTGATTTAATCAGTGGCTGAAGTCAGTTGTAGTTCTTGTGTTTCTCTTTTCTTCAGTTATTCTGCTTGTTAACAGCAGCTGTTCATCATTAATGCTCAATTATCACTTAATTAGTCACTTAATTAGCTCATTAACTTTAACTCTGCTTCCGTGTTTATTTAACTCTATTTAGAGCGGGACCAAATGTTCTCTGAATGGAGTTAATTTTACTCTGGGGAGTTTACTTTGTATATGAATGGTAATTTACTGAATCTAGTCGTTCTGTATAGTTTGTAAAATAATGTTTTACACTGTTTGAATTTGCTTATAGTGTCTCTATGTTTTTAAACATTTGTTTGCAAGTTTTTGTTGTAGCTGATGGTTTGTTATTGATGTTCTCCCCAGTCCCTAAAGCAGGGGTAGGTAACGTCGGTCCTGGAGTGCCGCTGTCCTGTAGAGTTTAGCTACAAACCCTAAACTCCAGGACCGACGTTGCCTACCCCTGCCCTAAAGGAACCTGCATGTTAAGTATTGTGCGTTTGTGTTCAGTAAATGAACGTGTTTGTTTTTTTACCTCTAAAGTGCTTCACGGAATCTAAACAGGACGAACCGGTCCAACACACCATCGTTTGAACACACTCAGGTAGTTCGAAAACTGGCAGTAACACCTGAGGAGTTTTTCCACGTAAGTACATTTATAGAGCTAACAATGTGTCGCTTAGATTTTTTAAAATGTATGATTATTGTTATTTACAGTTTACAATTGTTTTTGAGTGTTTTTAGAAATGTTTGACAGCAAAATAAAGTTGGTTCGACGTTTTAAGTTGGGTATTAAACAGATATTCAGCCAGGAAAAACGTATTAACAATAAATTCGTAGTGGATGAGTATAATTGTATAAAAAATGGCTTTTCTGAAAAGCATTAGAACATAGAATTGATCACACATTGCAGTTTATTTGTTTTAATCATCTGCGATGTGTTGAAACTTTGATATGTTAAAGGCTCTAGCTCAGGGTTCCTCCAATCTTTCCCTGGAGGTCCAATCTGCTGCAGAGTTTAGCTCCAACCCTCATCAAACTCACCTACCTGTGATTGTCTAATGATCTTGAAGACTCTGATTAGCATGCTCAGGTGAGCTAAACTCTGCAGGAATGGTCCAGATTTGAAGATGCCTGCTCTAGTTTGCTCAGTGGTTTTCTAACCTGTAATTGCAGGAGTTGTTTGAAAACCACTGCTTGAAAACCACACAAGATAATGTGTGATAGTGGTTATTATTATAGTATTACTATTAATTAGTGCAGTCAAAGTTAATGCATTAATAACACGTTAGCGCAAATTTATTTTAACGGCACTATTTGTATTAACGCAGCGCGTATTTTCTGTTTGATCTGTGGTCCAACCCGTGATTGGAGAAATTAAGATGCTCAATGTTGCCAACTTAGCAACATTGCAGACCCCTTTAGCAACTTTTTTCCCTTTAAAAAAGCTTCCAAACCTTATTTAGTCTGAGAAACGCCCAGTACTGCCGCCCGAGCGCGAGATCTTGCTTTCACAGCGCACACACACACATCTCTGTCTTTTTTTGTGTATTTGATTTCATAAAACGACGGCTCGATTATCAGGACTTTTGTGCAGATTAACATATTGGAAGGGAGAGCTGGTTATTCAATGGGTCGCGTTTCAATCACTATTTCATTCATTCCTTCTTCTGACAACAGAAACAGGAAATATATCAATGAAAACGTTTTATTTAGCTGCATCAAAATCAATGGCACAGAGAGGCACTATTTAGGCTATGTATATATTCAGAAGAAGAGCTGCCTGCCCTTCCAAAATGTAAACCGGTTTGTTCAGTAAATTGCTCAGTGCAAAAGAAAGAAGTAATGTGAACTGGAATATCTTTTTTTTCTTGTGTAATAAATGAACAGTTCTTTGAAATATCTATGACCTTTGAAAAATGTCTGTCTACATCAAAACTATTGACTATTATAGTTTCAATAATAATAAACACACATTTGCATAGCATCCACATTTGTCCATGCTCATGTTGAAAATAAAAACTTGAAAAGTATTTAAGTACATTTAGAACAAATAACATGTCCGATTAATCATGAGTTAACAGAAATCATCTGAATATTTGGGCTCATTAAAAAAAATGAAAAATTCAAACGTTTTAATTAGGTATGAGAAATACATTATTTTTAACTATCAAATTTTTTTTTGTCAATTTCTTATGATTATAGAAGCTATGATTAGCCGTTACACAACAATGTCCTACAACAACGTTACATTATTCGCAAGGTTTTATTTGGTTGAAAATGTAAACTAAACAAAAAAAACATTAAAAAAGCAAGCAGAGCAAACGGAAAAATCAGCAACTGTGCCAAATAAGTACAGCTGGTTACATATACTTGAGTCAAGCCTGTTTACCCTGAAACAATAATATCAAATACCCTAGCGGTGTAACCCATTTCTGTTACGACGCTAGGGTCAGCCGTAACAGGAAATAGAAAGAGTCTCAATACCAGAGAGTCAGTTCCAATAATTTATAACAAATAAGGGTTAATCTTCAGGGTAGACAAGGCCAAAACAACAAACAAAAAAACATACTTTGTTAGACTCTATACTTCCTAAATCAAAATGAAAGAAACAAAAATAAGTTTCAACTTACCTAGCTCCCTAACCCAAAAACAAGTGAAAAATGTTTCAAATAAAATGTCTATCCCCCTACTACCCTTAATTTACCAAAACTATGTACAAAATATATTACAAAAGATATATACAAGTTAACAGCAAACAATTCACAATCGGAATCCAAAATCGTAGTCAATCAGGCATAAGTCAAGTTAACAAGGAATATCACAGAATGAAACAAAACAAAATAAACACTATCACAGAATTACAATCACACTAATAGACATGAACACAAAATTGGAAACAAAACTTTCACAGAATGGCACAATATCTATGACCTTCAGGTCAAGGAAAACCCATGTCAAGGAAACACCCTCTGAAACAATCTGGGTCGTGCTCTATGTTGACTATCACCAAGTTTCAATAATAATAAACACCCATTTGCATAAAGCATCCAAGTTGTAACATGAGAATTGTCCATGCTCTTATGGTGTTGATGTTTGAAGTAGAGTATTAAAAACTTGAAGCAAGTGGAATTTAAGGTCAAAGCATTTAGACCACAAATGAGACAGCTTTACGTAATGTCCAGTGAGAGGACTGGCAACATTGAAAAATTCTTACAAAACACGGTAATAGAGTCATTCCAAGAAACCGACGAAGCCCTTTCTTAGTTTTAGGAACTGGGAAATCAAAATGGCTTGTGTCTTGGAATCAGAGGACGAACTGACCATTACCAACCTCCTTTCCAAGTACGTGACCGTAGCACAACCAAATTCATTAAAAAGTTAAAATAAAAACGTCATCCAAGATTTTGAATGGTCTTCCCAAGTGAATAGCACACAACATTCCAAATAAGCCTCACAATTGGACACATCAGACAACACTTGGAAATCGCTGAAAGTAGCTCCAGCATTTGAAGCCAAAAGCCATCACGCGGTACTGCAGAAATACATCAGGTTGGCAAAAGCAGAGATCTAGATGCTCGCTCTGTGAGTGGAATGCCAATATCCTTTTAGCAGATCTAGTTTAGTCACAAATTTAGATTTCCTACCCGATCCACACAATCTTCCATGCGAGGAAGCGGAAAAGAGAGCTTTAGTTAAAGCGTTAACTTTAGTAGTCAGTACAAAACCTGGAGGTCCCATCTGGTTTAGGGACCATAGACATGGCGAACACCAGGGACTGGCCTGGGAACTACTATTGTGCTCTACAAACTGGGTTTCTTGCTTCATTATGCTCTCTTAACTGGGTTAACACGATAAGCACTGTTTAACTGGGACATGTGAACCAACATTATATCGATAAGCAAGGGGTCATTTATTTTGGTTGACAAAAACAAAGAAAATCTGTAAACAAATGTAAACTGACAAAAAAAACATTAAAAAAGCAAGCAGTAGAGCAAACGTACAACAGAAAAATCAGACAGACACGTGACTTTCTTCTGCGGTCAGGGGTATCAACTACATAATAGTGTCTCCAGCTTCTCCTTGATCTCATAAGGACCAGTGAACTTAGCTTAGTGTGAACCTGGCACTGGAAGTAAAATGATAACTTTATCTCCAGCCTGAAATGATCGCGGTCAGCCTTCTGGTCATAGTGAGATTTCATTTGGCTTTGCACAGAACTGAGCGAATCTTTCGCTAACTTCCACACTGTATGCAAGCGTTCACGAAACGCACTGACATTCCACATTAGTAGTTGAAGATGGACAATAGATGAAAGAATTTGCTCTTGTAAAAATTTTAATGACCAGAACAGTGTGTCCAAAAACAATCAGAGGGACTAAATCAAGGGATGCTTAGTGGTATACGTACTGCAAACAACAAGAGTGGGATGTGCTCATCCCATTCCTTCTCATGTTCCACGCAAAAGGTTCTGAGCATTGACTTTAACGTTTGATGGAATCGTTCGATAGCGCCTTGCGACTGAGGGTGGTATGCACTGGATACCTGATGTTTGACGTTTAACTGTTTCATTACCTTCGCAAACACTCTTGACATAAAATTGGTGCCTTGGTCAGACTGAATGTATTTTGGTATTCCAAAAGTAGTGCAGAACTTTACAATTGCCTTGACAATCACATGAGCTTTGAGAGAACGTAATGGTATTGCCTCAGGAAACCTAGTTGACACACACATTAATGTTAATAGAAAATAATTTCCAGACTTAGTCTTGGGCAACGGCCCTACACAGTCAATCAGAATTCGTTCAAATGGTTCACCTAATACAGGTATGGGTTTCAATGGTGCTGGAGGAACCACCTGATTTGGTTTGCCCGCTATTTGGCAAGCATGGCAGGATTTACAAAATTTGGCTACGTCTGACTTCATGGAAGGCCAAAAGAAATGCTTCATCAAGTGATCATAAGTTTTACGAATGCCAACATGGCCAGAAAGCTCATGATCATGCGCAACACTCAGTACCTGCTCTCTGTAAGTTTTCGGGACAACAACTTGGAAAACAGTACTCCAGTCATTCTCGGCGTGATGTGGAGACCACTCACGCATCAATACATCATCTTTAAAGAAGTATGCCACTGGATGCTCTGACAAATCAGTTAGCTCAACAGCGGCTTCAACACCATAACTCAAAGTTTGATCGGCACGTTGTGCCTCAATTAACATGGCTTTACCAATGGGTAAATCAACACCTGGAAGTGTAAACACATCTACATCAACTGTACCAACATCTTTCTTTGCATTAACAGAATCGTCAGCACACAAAAACGAATCCGACAAGTCCACAGTATCCCTAAATTTACGAGCTTGAGCTCGGGTTACAATGCATGTGCCAAACACATCAGGAAACTCTTCCTGCAGCACATCACCATCCTGCACAACAGGGGTATCTATTACCTCAGGCAGACAAAAAACTTTATCACCAGCCAGATCATTCCCAAGAATGAGCGACACACCTTTGACAGGTAACTGTGCTCGGACTGCCAGTTTAACATTCCCTGAAATGAACCCAGAGCGTAGAAACACTTGGTGTAAAGGAACTTTAACTACTGTGAGATCAATGCCTTGCACCAGCACATTGGAACCACAGCTTGACTGTTCAGAGAATGGCAATACACTTTGTAGGATAAACGATTGGGCAGCGCCAGTATCACGTAGGATGCGAATATGCTTCATCTCGAACTCAGCTTCACTCAGTGCAACTACACCATCACAAATGAAGGGTTCAAAAGTAGACTCAACCACTGAATTCAGAGACACATTTTTCTCAGGTGACAAAACCTGTCTTTCAATCAATGCAACGCTTTTCGAAGGGTTTGTTTTTCTACTAACTTTACGTTTCAAGGTGGGACAGTTTGCGATGAGGTGCCCAACCTCATGACAATAAAAGCATTCACGGTTCTCGCTACTCTCTGCACTCAAAATGTTCTTAGGTATTACTGTGGCATCCTTAGAACTACGACCTCGATCAGGGAAATTACGCTTTGA
The DNA here is from genome assembly GCA_027422405.1 of Ptychobarbus kaznakovi. Taxonomy (NCBI): domain Eukaryota; kingdom Metazoa; phylum Chordata; class Actinopteri; order Cypriniformes; family Cyprinidae; genus Ptychobarbus; species Ptychobarbus kaznakovi. Next base: position 904,671 of record CM049799.1, read on the forward strand.
GGGTGAAAACACTACTCTGTGCGTAAGTACAAACTCATCAGAAAAAACTGCAGCGTCAGAAAGAGAAGACACTTTCTGCTCGTTTAAGTAAACCACGATTTTCTCTGCTAAACAATTTTTAAACTCTTCCAAAAGTATCAATTCTTTCAGCTGTTCAAATGTGTCTACCTTGTTTTTGCGGCGCACCACTTCTCAAACAAATTAGCTTTGTCTCTCGCAAATTCAACAAACGTTTGCCTAGGGGTTTTCACAAGACTGCGGAACTTTTGCCGGTACGCTTCAGGGACTAACTCATAAGCACGCAAAACAGCATTCTTCATTGCATCATAATCCAAGCTCTGCTCAAGCGTTAATGCGGAGCAGACTTCTTGGGCTTTACCGATGAGTTTGCATTGCAGCAACAGTGGCCAAACATTCCGTGGCCATTTTAACGTGGAGGCGATTCGCTCAAACACTGTGAAATAAGTGTCAACCTCGCTCTCTCGGAACAGCGGTACTAGTGCAATTTGACGACTAATATCAAATTCACGTTCACTTACTTGTGGGTTACGTCGTGGTGCAGGAATGGGTCCTGGAGTGGAAGTATTGATGGGTGACAACACAGGCAAGCTCACATCAGGCGCATCAGCAGCTGAGGGGTGAATAGGTGATTTAGTTTTGAGCTCAAGCTCCAACTCTTTGAGCTTGATTGCTTGCTTAGTTTCAAGCTCAACTGTGCGAGCATGCAGTAGCTGATTTTGATATTGTTGCCTGCTCAACTCCAACTCTAACTCTTTGAGTTTGATTGCCAAACGAGGATCTCTCAGAAAAGGGAGAACGACGGGATCCATGCTGGCCATCTCCTCGGGTTTGGGATGCTCCGCCCCCTCACCCACGGAAACTGGCAACTGGTCTGCAACACCCGCTTCACTCACTTCCGGCAAAACTCCATGCTCCACCAAGTGCTTATAGATCACATCCTTGATTACACACTTCACTGCACCACGAGGAACTGTAATTTGATACAAATCAGCAATTGAAAACAGATCATCCTTGCGACAGATATCCAATTGTTCAGCTGTTGGCTGAATTGCAAACTTTTCCAATTCAAATTTTGAAGACATACTGAATTCCCTCCTGCTTAAAGTGAAAACCACTAGCCAAACAAAAGCATATAAAGCAAATTTTATGAGTTTTTATTTCACTAACACGCCACGACAAAATTCAAATTGGTTTTGTGAAAAACTTTTTAAAGACGAGCCCCCATTTCTGTTACGACCGCTAGGGGTCAGCCGTAACAGGAAATAGAAAGAGTCTCAATACCAGAGAGATGCTTAGTTCCAATAATTTATTAACAAATAAGGGTTAATCTTCAGGGGTAGACAAGGCCAAAACAACAAACAAAAAAACATACTTTGTTAGACTCTATACTTCCTAAATCAAAATGAAAGAAACAAAAATACAGTTTCAACTTACCTAGCTCCCTAACCCAAAAACAATGTGAAAAGATGTTTCAAATAAAATGGCGTCTATCCCCCTACTACCCTTAATTTACCAAAACTATGTACAAAATATATTACAAAAGATATATACAAGTTAACAGCAAACAATTCACAATCGGAATCCAAAATCGTAGTCAATCAGGCATAAGTCAAGTTAACAAGGAATATCACAGAATGGAAACAAAACAAAATAAAACACTATCACAGAATTACAATCACACTCACAATATTAAGCAGCAAAACACTATCTCTCTGGTAAGACACTAAAAAGAATTGAACGAACGACAACGTCAAAAGTACCAAGGAAAATCACAGTATCACACCGATGGCACAATCATGGCCCCCGTTGAGTGTCTGGGGCAGTCCTTATATCTGGGTCAGGTGAGGAGGAGAACCAATCGCAGCCTCCGACAAATTCTCTCAAGGAAACACCCATCTGAAACTCAAACATGAACAGAGAGAACACAAGAGGGCAGAATGGAAACAATGAACAAATGTTTTAGGGTCATAACACACATGCTCGGGTGAACGTTTGTTCTTCAGTCTGATATCAAGAAGAACGCTCTGACAAAGATAACGTGTGTGCTAACTATTTCTTAGCGCTTTGTGTTAAATCACTCTCTCTGTGTAACTATAGATGTCTCAAGATCATTTCACTATCAGATCCGCTCTATTCTCGGCTCAATTGGAGTACAGTTGCGCTTAACGTTACCTGCAGTCATGAATGCAGTAATGGGCAGCCATCTTTCCTCAGTCGACTTTGTTTGGATTTCATGATTTCTCATTGTGGTGGAGATATTATGATAAATCAGTTTCACTAATTTTAATCAGAATTACATTTTGTCAGATTATTTAGTAAGATCATTTTGATCAAAATAAATCCAAACTTTGCGAGGCAGATGACGACATTCTGTGATCAAATACTATCAACTTGTTGACACTCCACAGCGCCACCCAGTGCATGTCGTTATAACTGCATAGGATTTATCATGGATTCCCTGCAATTACGGCCAGCATATTAACACAGTAAAATTTGAAGTGTTTTTATTGTTCGAATAATAACTACAGACCGAATGTTCGACTATTGCACACCCTTAGAAACAACACCAATCCTATTGGTCCATGAAGATGTCTGAGGCTGAATCTTTGACAAACATCTAATGTCGAACCAACTTTATATTGATATGTTTGACAGTGTCTTTGCAAAGTCTTTGCAAAGTCAAGGGCATTACTGTTATGATCTAGTCTAAAATAAACCTGGATATACGTCATCTAAGAGCATTAGACCGAAAAAAAGCATAGTAGATGAACATTTCTCTGTAATAGTTGTTTGTCTGTGGAGGATGTTGATGGCCGAGGGGTATGGCCGTATAACCACCAAGACAAGTGTTAAGGAGATAAGTGCCCCCTACTTAGAAATGGCCAAATTGTCAAGTTATTTAGCCAAAGTGGCCCATTATTTGAAATTCTTGCACTGTTTTGCTGCATTCTATATTACACAGCACTCTGTTTGTTACTAGGATGACAAAAACAGGTTTCAAAGTTACAGTTTAGGTTAGTTTTGTTATTGTCAAAATGAACAAGATGACTAATCAAATCAAAGTAGGCAGAGTTTACTGTACATAGAAGAGGGGTGCGGATTCCAGAAATATCACTGTAGTGCTCCTTTCCTGTATTAATATAAATACTGCTGTAAAATAATTTTGAGTGATAAAAGGTGAACAATTTGTTTGCAGGAGTAATAGCCTCTTTAATGGAAAAGAAAAACAGTGCCTCCAAAATGAGTCTCAATGAGGAGAAAGAGGAGGAAAGAACGCAAACCGTTACATCTCCAGAACCGAGCTGGGTGTCTATGAAGAGTAGCAGATCCATTACCCAACCTCCTTTTCTCAGTAATGGACCAGAAACATCTAATCTCAGGTGAGAAGTTATCCATGATTAAACAATGTGAGTTAACTTTAATAATTTTATCGGCAGACAAAACACACACTCACACAATAAACATTTATTTTGTTTGTTTGTTTGTGCTGATTATGAGCAGAGGGGGGGATCAAAGAAGTTCATCTCCAGAACCACCTGGAGCAGTGACTTCTGACTTCAGGCAGGACAACATAGAAGCTGCCCTGCAGGAAGAGATTGGAGACCTGCGGAAACCAGTGAATGGTGTTCTACAGCAAGTCAAAGACCAACACAAAACCAGCATGAGAAAGAAGAATGAGAGCCTATTTGATGGAATAAAACTCCAAGAGAATAGAACCTTCTTGAACAGCATCTACACACAGCTCTACATCATAGATGGAGAGAGTGAAGGAGTGAATGAAGAACATGAGGTTTTACTGATGGAGAAAACATCCAGAACACAACACTCACAAGACACTCCAATCAACTGCAATGACATCTTTAAAGCATCACCTGAACCAGGATCTGAGGAGAAAGACCAGATCAAGACTGTTCTTACTAAAGGCATCGCTGGAATCGGGAAAACCGTCTCTGTGCAGAAGTTCATTCTGGACTGGGCCGAGGGAAAAGCCAATCAGGACGTAGATTTCATGTTTGTGCTTCCATTTCGAGAGCTGAACTTGATCCGAGATCATCAGTACAGTCTTCACAGACTTCTGCTGGACTTTCATCCTGAACTTCAAGATCTGGACTCAAATATTTATGAGGAGTGTAAAGTTGTGTTCATCTTTGATGGTCTGGATGAAAGCAGAATCACACTGATGTTTTCAGATGATCAGAAAGTTTGTGATGTGACTGAGACTTCATCAGTGGATGTGTTGATGACAAACCTCATGAAAGGAGATCTGCTTCCCTCTGCTCTCATCTGGATCACCTCCAGACCAGCAGCAGCCAATCAGATCCCCTCCAAATACATCAACCGTCTGACAGAAATTCAGGGATTCAATGATCCTCAGAAGGAGGAATATTTCAGGAAGAGAATCAGTGACCAGCATCAAGCCAGCAGAATCATCTCACACATCAGAAGAGCAAGAAGCCTCCACATCATGTGCCACATCCCCGTCTTCTGCTGGATCTCATCCACTGTGCTTCAGAAGCTCCTGGAAGAAGATCTGAGTGCAGAAATCCCTCAAACTCTGACTGAAATGTACATCCACTTCCTACTGATTCAGATCAACACGAGGAACCAGAAGTATGAAGAGAGAGATCCAGAGAAACTCCTGCAGTCCAACAGAGAAGTGATTGTGAAACTTGCTGAAGTGGCTTTCAAACAGCTGATGAAGGGAAATGTGATGTTCTATGAGGAGGACCTGATTGAGAGCGGCATAGACGTCACTGACGCCTCTGTGTATTCTGGGATTTGCAGTGAGATCTTTAAAGAGGAATCTGTGATTCATCAGAGGAAAGTCTACAGCTTCATTCATCTGAGCGTTCAGGAGTTTCTCGCTGCTTTCTATCTGTTTTACCATTATATGATGATAGATACACTGCAGTTTTGTGATATGATACATAATCTGCATAGAGATGCAGTTGATGAAGCTCTTGAGAGTAAGAATGGACATCTGGATCTGTTCCTGCGGTTCCTGCTGGGCGTCTCACTGGAGTCCAATCAGAGACTCTTACAGGATCTACTGACACACACAGAGAACAGCTCAGAGAGCATCAGGAGAACCACACAGTACATTAAAGACAAGATCAAAGATGAACATGGACTCTCCACTGAAAGATCCATCAATCTGTTCCTCTGTCTGCTGGAAGTGAAAGATCAGACTCTGTCCAGAGAGATTCAGGAGTTTGTGAAATCAGACAAACACTCAGAGAAGAAACTCTCTCCTGCTCACTGCTCAACAATCGCCTACATGCTTCAGATATCAGAGGAGCCGCTGGATGAGCTGGACCTCAAGAAATACAACACATCAGATGAGGGGAGAAGAAGACTGATACCAGCTGTGATCAACTGCAGAAAAGCCCTGTGAGTGTTCAATCTAAATGGAATTACAGTTTCTTTTGTTTTACAAAGTAATGCATCTTTAGTGTATTTTGAATATAATATCGTTAGTATGGGTTTAATGGCAAACACTTTAGTGCATTTTTGTGTCTTTTGGTTTGACAAGCATGTGTACCAAAATAATGCAGTATTGTTTTAACCATTGTGTGTACAATCCATTTTTTTCATGGATTTGGTGTATTAATTTAGATTTTGTTTTAAAGAGAAAATAGCAATTCTTAAATCTCATAAGTTGTCATTAGTCTATAATCAATACTAGCTATTGCATTGAAAGTCAAATATTCTAACATGTGAAAGGCTTTCTGGGTGCCTATTTTCACTATTCTGATTTCTGAAAGGTTTCACAGTACAGTTTTTGTAAGTTATGGATATACAAACCTGTCCTGAGGACCCCCAGCACTGCACGTTTTGTATGTCTCCCTCATCTATCACACCTGATTCAACTCATCAGTTGAGACTGCAAGACCTGAATTAGGTGTAAATACCCCTGAGTTAACCCTTTCCTGTGTCCTTAGCTTCACTATTCCAGTGGTTCTTAATCCTGGTCCTGGGGATCCTCTGCTCGGCACATTTTGTATGTCTCCTTTATTTAACACACCTGATTGAGATCATCAGCTCATTAGGCGAGAGCTGCATGAACTGAACTCAGTGTGTCAGATAGGGGAGACTTAGGGGTGTATTCACACCAGGAAAGTCCGATAGTTCACTTGCTTTGGTCTGGACCAAAGGCAAAAAAATGATACATTGTAGCTATTTTAGCCGTTTTGGTTCCTTTTCACTCCACACTGTTTGCTCTGGTCCGAACTAGCTGAAACGAACCAAAATGCAGTCACGTGACAACATCCGCTTCACTTGTTGGCTAGATGTGTCTTTAAACGCATTCCCTAAACTGCTTTTCAATTGGTCAGAAAGAGCGTGCTTCTTCCAACGGTGCTCCCAAACAAAGACAGAGTCAAATGCAGCAGACAGCACACTGCTATTATGGAGAGACAACTGCTCGGGTGGATTCTCCAAACCTCGTCACAACCCCAAGTGTGTCCCAAGTGAAAGCACCCTAAGATAATGTGCAGAGCAAAGGGTCCCTGGGACCAGGATTTATGCTGCCTTTACATGCTATCAGAAATGTCTTATTTCCCACTTATGAAGTCGTAATTACGAGCTTGATGCATTCAAGTGCTTTGTTGTTTGAAAGAATAGAATGTAATATTCCATTGGATGATAACCATAAACATTCACCGTTCACCGAGTTAGATAGTCAACTTGCTGACGATTCTGGAATTTCAGTCATACTTATTTCATAGTTTATAAAACATACAAACTACTTCTAATAATTGTTCATATATGGGGCAGTAATGGCTTAGTGGTTAAATAGTCAGACTTGTAACCCAAAGGCAGCAGTTTTGAGTCTTGGTACCGGCAGGGATTGTAGGTGGGGGGAGTGCATGACCAGCGCTCTCTTCCACCTTCAATACCAAATTTTAGATCCATTAAGAAGAATGTAATATGTTTCTATATTATTGTTATATTATAAATTTTGAGCGTGATTGTTATTTGATATACAGTTTGCATATTTTGTGATATTTATTTGCATATCTGTAGTTTCATAGGTAAATTTCTAATTCATACGTATGCTTAAGCAACCATTTTTAGATTTGAACCAGAAGGAAGGAAGGGGCTTGGTGTCAGACAGTCTTTTGACCGTTCTTTGAAACCGAATCTAATTTGATGCTTGAAAAAGTGTAAATAGTTCTTAAGTTTGATTTTTGAGTTTTGTTGTATCCTGACAAACGAAAAGTAAACTGTTCCACCGTGTCCTAACTACACGCGACAGGATTCCAGTGAAATGCAGTTTGGCTGTCCACACTACACGTGACGCGACAGCGCGACGCAACAGAATCAATCAAATATCACAGCCAATCAGAAGCGTGAGTGGGCGGGCTCTCTCTCTGGAAGCTATCTGCACTTTCAATGAAATGGATAAGTTTATAATCTAATTCATAAATATTAAAGCTTTTTAACATCATTAAATATACATACTGAGTAACTGATAGCATCTTTGTCATGGAATACACTCGTTGGTTCGCAGTGAGTTCACAGTTTTAACAGACATCTTTGCTTTAATTTATTTTCAAGATCTGAGGTAAACTGTCTGTTGTTGCTTTCAGAATGGCTATAAGGTGAAAACTAATTATATTTAAACTTATATTAGACACGTTTAACTTTGAATAAAGCACATAATCACCTGAGATTATCTAATGTCATATAGTTTGTATGTTGTTGTTCCAGCCGAGACGTCGCGGAAATAGAAACCGTTTCTAAATTAGAAATTTTACGTGTCGCCATCGCGGCTAGTTAGAACAGAGACTCTGATTAACATGGAAAAGATACCTTTTATCGCGTTGCGTGTAGTAATGACATGGTTTTACACTGCAAGTTTTTGGTTTTACGCGTCAAATCCTTTGTGCCAGTCCCTGTTGAAATGGCGGAAAACGTAAAGTCATAGATCGCCATTACAACCACGACTGAGGTGAGACCTTTGAGCAAGAACCGAACCCCCATCTCCCGATGTGTGTTCATGCTGTGCTTGTTTGTTCACTACTCACTGCTGTGTTTGTGCACTTGGATGGGTGAATGCAGAGCACACATTCTGAGTACGGGACACCATACATGGCCACACGTCACCTTTCCTTCCTTTCCATTACTAAATAGGCACCACTTTAATGACAAAACAAAGTGTTAGCCTTTTCACGAGTCCCTACCTTACCCATTCTGATTTGTGAAATGTTTCAGTTTTGGTCTGTTAACCCTACCCTGAGTCCTGACCTTCACGATTATGAATTGAGAAATCTAATGTTTTATTCTCTTTCAGTCTTGCTGGCTGTAATCTCACTGTTCAGGATTGTGAAATTGTATCATCGGCTCTGCATTCCTCAAACTCTGTCCTGAGAGAGCTGGATCTGAGTAACAATGACCTGCAGGATTCAGGAGTGAAGCTGCTCTCTGATGGACTGAAGAGTCCAAACTGTCAGCTGCAGATACTGAGGTGTGTAAGAAGGATGATGTACTGTCAGTCGGTCATTATGTTCATGGGTGTCTGTAGTTGATCTGACCGTGTGTCTGTAGGTTGTCAGGCTGTATGGTGACAGAGGAAGGCTGTGGTTATTTGTCTTCAGCTCTGAGTTCAAACCCCTCACACCTGAGAGAGCTGGATCTGAGCTACAATCACCCAGGACCATCAGGAGTCCAGCTGCTCAAACACAAACTGGAGGATCCAAACTATAAACTGCAGATACTCAAGTATGTTGAGTACGTTTATCCCTTTGGAGCACTAGGCTGGACCCTGGAGTGTACAATCAAACCAGTGAGATTAGAACATTCAGTGCATTGTTTTGTAGTTTGTAGAGTTATTGAATGCATATAATTTACATGTGAATATTAGATTAATATCCATAAATTAAATCCATTTTAGTTCCTTTGACTCTGTTAAATCATGTCCTGTAAAGCTGTTCACTGGGGCCTAAAGACACTAAGACATTAAGACACACAGCTCTGTAAAAACGCCTTGGAATTATGTGTATTAGGAAAAATGCTATACACATAAACTTGACATGACTATATTAATAGACTGTATGTGAGTAACTGTTAACAAATTAATTCTATATACTTGTGTCTTTTTAGTTTGGATCATGGAGGGCCCTTCAGGATCAAATCAGGACTTCGAAAATGTAGGTTCTTCTTCTGACACAGTCTTACACATTTAATTAAAACAAACAAGATTGATAAACAGCTTTTACCTCTCTCCTTGTGTTCAGATGCCTGTGATCTCACACTGGACCCAAACACAGCACATACTCATCTGATCCTGTCTGAAAACCGAACGATCACATATATGGAAGATAATCAGCCGTATCCGGATCATCCAGAGAGATTTGCTGATATTCCTCAGGTTCTGTGTCGAGAGAGTCTGACTGGACGCCATTACTGGGAGGTTAAATGGGGCTCTTGGGCTCGTATAGCAGTGGCCTATAAAGAAATCCACAGGAAAAAAGGGACTGTCTGTAAGTTCGGATACAATAACAAATCCTGGTGTCTTTTCTGCACTGGTAATGGATTCACTGTTTGGCACAAGAATACAAGCAATAACATAACAACCCATTTACCACAATGTAACCGTGTAGGTGTGTATCTGGACTGGCCAGCCGGCACTCTGTCGTACTACAGCATCTCTGACACACACACACTCACACACTTACACACATTCAACACCACATTCACTGAACCCCTCTACGCTGGATTTAAGGTGTTTGAGTCCTCACTGTCTCTGTGTCGGATTTAACAACACTTTCTACCTTCAGATTCTTGTTCATATGGCTGTAGTTGGAAAGGTTTGCTGTAACTTGATATACAGTTTATAATGCATGATTTTAACTATAAAAAATTGTAAACACAAATTAATGTTAAGATTTAGAGAAGCATGCTGTAAAACATGAAGGTGTAAAAAATACTAAATGTATGCAACGGAGGCCAGCTAGTAGGTGCTGTGCAGGTAAACCTCATTCCCCTGATCTCAAGACATGTACTAGCTGTCGAGATTTGCTGATATTATTCAGGTTCTGTGTGGAAAGAGTCGGACTGGACGCTGGAGGTTGAATGGGACTCTTGGGCTTGTGTTGTAGTGGCCTATAAAGGAGTCTGCAAGGAAAATGCGACTAATATTGGATACAATGACAAATCCTAGACTCTTTTCTGCATTAGTGATGGATTTGCTTTATGGCACAAAAATGAGAGCAATAGAATTCGTTCATCAGATACGATAGCATGAGTCTATCTGGATTGGCCAGCCGCCACTCATTCCTTCTACAGCGTCTCTGACACTTACACACATTCAACACCACATTCACTCAACCCCTCTATGCTGAATTTAAGGTGTTTGAGTCCGAACTGTTTTTCTTTCAAAAACTTCCAAAGCCACAACATAATGAGGAACAACACATAAGGCCCCTCAAGCAATCTCTCCCACACTCTTACCAGCACTCACACACATCATCAACACATCTCTCCTCACAGGCATCTTCCCCACTACATTCAAGCCCATAAATAACCCCACTGCTCAAAAAACCTACATTAAACACTTATCTTACAGATAGCTACAGACCTGTCTCTCTCCTTCCATTCATAGCCAAAAGACTTGAACGAGTTGTCTTCAACCAGGTCTCATTGTTTATTTCACAGAACAACAAACTGGACGCTAAACAGTCAGGTTTCAGGAGTGGCCATTCAACTGAGACTGCGCTACTCTCAGTCACTGAAGCCCTGCGAATCGCTAAAGCCGATTCCAAATCATCAGTCCTCATTCTGCTGGATCTGTCTGCCGCTTTTGACACTGTCAATCATCAGATCCTCCTGTCCATTATTAATTATATTATTATTATCCAATATTAAGGCAGACGCGTATGTTGGTGGTGGTAAAATTATTACCGACATTAAAATATGTTATTAACGTCAACAGCCAAAAAAGTTTCACAGGACATAACCTAAATGCAGGGGCTTCATCTTGGGCTTTTTTATTTTTCGTTTCTCTGTGCCGGACTACTGATGTGTTTTTTCCCGGGCATAGTTGTCCATCAAATATAATCATATCAGTCAGACGCAAACATGAGCTGAGGGCGGGCACATGCGCGGATGCTGGAATGGCGTTCATTGTAAAACGCATGTTTTATAATGCCTATATCATATTTTATATATATTTTTGGGATGGTGACCCAAAAAAAGCACATGATCCGGTTCCTCCAGATATCATTCCTGCAGTTTGTTTACTGCTAAAGTTCCTTGTACATTTTGAGAACCAATATTTTCTAACGTCAATAGTGTAAAAGTCAGACAAAGCAGTTTTGTTGGTCATTATGGTGAATCCGTGTGAACATCTTGAACCTGTTGTGAAATCTGCGTCACGACCATATTCATTAAACATTGCTGATTGATTAGATGCATTCCTATTGAAAAGAGCAGTCCTGCCAGTTTCTACATTCATCAACAGTCATTTTTATTTGTATTATTATTATTTTATGCAAATAAATCACTTAAAACAATACGAATGTTAATGCCAGACAGAGGTTTTAACAGGGTTTAAAAGCAGTTTTATGAACTCTATCTAGAGCACCCCCTTCTGGACAAAGACGGGTCAGTCAAACATTGGATTTTAATATTATTACAAGAACAATTGATATTTATGAAGAAAATGAATATTTGAAATTAAACTTCACAAACCGTTTGAACTTTTAAATTGTTTCTTGTATTATTTTCTGAGATCCATAACACCTGGAGCTAGAGTCAGTGCCGGTGGCATTCGGAAAAGCACTGGTTTATTAATACATAATTAACATGTCTTCTTTTCCACCGATGCATTCATAGTCATTGCTTTAGTCTGTGCTTTGCGGCAAGCTTTATGCGAGCGCGGAATAGGCTATAATACGCTTAGATGCCAGTATTAAAGGATGGTTTAGTAGGTTATTATACTAATCAATTTAATATAAACGTGCAACTAGTTGACTAGAAAAATCTTCAGGAACCGATCATTTTTTTAAAATAAAATGCTGACATTACTTGCAACTGCAAATCACATTGTTATGCATGTTTAATGAGTCATTTTTTATGGGGGTGCTTTGGTTCGAGGATCCAGTTCTGCTGGTTCTGCTCACCTGCAGGAAGAGACTGGAGACCTGCAGAAACCAGTAGATGATGAACTACAGGGAGTCAAAGGCCAACTCAAAACCAGTCTAAAGAACACGAATGAGAGATTCTTTGAGGGAAACAAGCTTCAAGAGAATGAAACCCTCCTGAACAGGATCTACACACAGCTCTACATCATAGAGGGAGAGAGTGAAGGAGTGAATGAAGAACATGAGGTTTTACAGATGGAGAAAACAGCCAGAACACAACACTCACAAGACACTCCAATCTACTGCAATGACATCTTTAAAGCCTCACCTGAACCGGGATCTGAGGAGAAAGACCAGATCAAGACTGTTCTTACTAAAGGCATCGCTGGAATCGGAAAAACCGTCTCTGTGCAGAAGTTCATTCTGGAATTGATGTCTTCAGATTTTTGACTGATCTGATATCAGTTTTCAAATTATCTGTAATTCAGCTTTTTAAGGAAGTACTGAAGATTGCAGATGACTAAATTAGAGGTAAGAGAACTAAAATTGTGAACAAACTTAGCCTTTCAAGGTACCACGACTACAATTTACTATTTACCGTAGCATTTAATAATAATTTATCTATTTTTCATTTATTTTGCAGTTTTACCCATATATAATATACTCAGCACAATGTTAAGTTGTATTTATTGCACTAGCCCTTTAAGAAATTGTGCAAGTGTGCAGGAAGCTGCACAAGCTAGTGACATGCGCAGAAACGTTTAGTAAAGTTGATACTAATTTTAAAAAAATGCTTCGTTATTAACTTGCACATACCAATACAGCATACAGTCACTAAAGATATTTAAGTCACTACGATTTTTTAATCTGTTTTAAAGATAATTCATGTGTTAGGAGATGCAGAACTCCAGTCCGTGTGGATGTAAAGTATCTCAAATGTTGCCCAACAGAACACAACTTGATTTTTGGCTTAATACATATATATATTATATATATATATATTTTAAAAAATATATATAAAAAAGTGCCTTGTGGGCAGAGCTCAACTCACCCCCTAAAACCGAAAGTGAAAGCGCACACTCTCGGGGGAAAAAAAAACGACATTTCTGATGACATTTTACCAGAACCTAAAAAACCATCAGGTAAGTTTCTTAAAATGTTGTCAAATACTAATGATTTTGTTTAAAGAGAGCCACATGGTCTATAAATATATAATTTGTCAAGCTGCAGACCTTACATGGCAAAAATTTATCGTTTTTGTAATGCATTGGTTGTAAACCGACACATGCATGGCTTAAAAATGAATACTCTTTAGAAAGGAATCTTCTAAATTATATTAAAGCACTGAAGTGTGATTTGAGCTTGTACCACAACAATAAAAGCAGCTAAAAGAAAGCATTTTACAATACAACCCAGTAACATGAAACCACATTCACAGACATTTTGGACTATGATAAAATATCTAATGTAATGTAATTAAATATTTGTCACTCAAATATGGCTTGATAATATTTAATTAGAATTCATATAACCTTCAATGAAGCAAGCTGCTGCCAGATGATGTAGTTATGTAGTTCATTAACTTTGTATAATACAGAATTGTTAAAGAAATTGGTCAAGTGTAAGTTTTAGTTTACAATTTTGTGATGATATGTGAAAATGTGTATTTTCTATGTATTGTGTTTCCTCAAACAGATCACTTATTCTGGAGAGAAAGGCGGGAGGCACTACAATGAGTCTCCATGAGGAGAGAGATGAGCAGACACATACAGCAGCGTCTGCAGTGTCTTTGAAGAGTACTGACTCCATGAGGGAACCTCCTGTACTGAGTGATGGAACCGTGACTTCTGACCCCAAGTAAGATGCTACATAACAAACACAGTAACACCGAGATTTTAATTGAATGGCACTTTTATTCATATATTAGAAATCTATTATTTGGCTTAATTAATTATTAGTATAAACAATGCCTGTTCCACTTCAGCACATTTATAGAAGGGCATCTGTCAAAAAAGATGAACAGAAATGCCCAATATTTATTTAAGATAAGGATGACTATTTTCTCTTTGCACCACAATTAAAAATGATAGAATGAATAATAGACCTTGCTATGTTGTCATTTCTGGACAATGTATTGTTTTTCTGTGCTTTTTTTTTTAAAATCTTTCTCTTCTTCAGTCCATAGTGAGGCTTGCACAGTCAGGTTGATTTTAATTGCTTTTGTGCTGCTGTGCATTGGAGACCAGTGATGGGGAAAGTTACTTTTAAAAGTAATGCAATACCATAATGCGTTATTCTATATAAAAAAGTAACTAATGATGTTGCTTATTTACTTTTTATAGAAAGTAATGCATTACATTCATTTTGTGTTACTTTTTGTCATTTGTGCTGGGCTTGTTTATTTGTTTTTCATATCAAAAAACCCAAAAGTTATAATTATGGCAACTGTAAATGACCTTTCACTCCAAAAGTGAAATTAATAAACCTCAGGCTGAAGGAAGTGCCTCTGCACCTCACTCCTAATTTTTCTCAATATGGGAAGAGAAGAGCTGTCAGTCAATAAATCTGAAATCAAAGTAACTTGCAATACTTTTTGTAATGTGTTAAAATGTTGTGTATCTTCTATTTATTGTGTTTCCTCAAACAGATCACTTATTCTGGAGAGAAAGGCGGGAGGCACTGCCTCTACAATGAGTCTCCATGAGGAGAGAGATGAGCAGACACAGACAGCAGCGTCTGCAGTATCTTTGAAGAGTGCTGACTCCATGAGGGAACCTCCTGTACTGAGTGATGGAACCGTGACTTCTGACCCCAAGTAAGAATGTCTTTATGACTACATCAAACAGACTTTTCTGAAGTGCACCCCACTTCGCATCAGTGCCAGGCGTGAGACAAACGAGTACAGAAATGGTACAGGTGACGAGGTGCTTCAGTAGATAATCAGTGAACTGCATTCAGATGAGATGTTGTCAGGCCATGTGTAAAAACTAATTTCCCTGTCCCGTTTACTGTGTTTGTAGCACATGCTCTTTAGTTGCACACACAAATACGGCGACGCGAACGGTAGCCTATATATTATTTCATATCAAAATGCAAAATAATCGTACTCGGTTACTAACCATAAAAGCTTTGCTCGTCTTCGGAACACAATTTAAGATATCTTATATAAAAACCGGGAGGCTTGTGATTGTCCCATTGACTGCCAAGTAAACGATTAATGATAATATTTTTAGTTCGCTAAGAAAAAATGCATCCTTGCGTTGAGGCGGATGCAGAATATTAATATCTCAAATGGCGCTAAGCTGACGGGGAGAGACAGAGAGGAGACGAATTGTTGAGAAAAAATATTTTTTATTTTCTTTGCTTATAAAAAATGTTTTCATCACGTCATAAAATTTAGATTGAAACACTGATGGCAGATGGACTACTTCTTTTCCGGACCTCAACAGTATTATTTACTTAGCAGTTAATAGGACAGTCACAAGCCTCCCGGTTTTTATCTAAAATATCTTAAATTGTGTTCTGAAGATGAACGAAGCTTTTATGGAGTTGGAACGTTATGCGGGGAAGTGAATAATGACAAAATGTAAATTTTGGGGTGGAGTAACCCTTTAAGAAGCTAAGGGGAAAACACATTTTTCTCCGATAACTGAAGCCTTTTTCAATGACGCAGTGTAACTGCACAGCCATTGGTTCGTGCAGTGCATTAAAACCCGAACCAATGGTTCGGCAGCGGAATGGGCGGGGCACCTGGCTATATAA
The DNA here is from genome assembly GCA_027422405.1 of Ptychobarbus kaznakovi. Taxonomy (NCBI): domain Eukaryota; kingdom Metazoa; phylum Chordata; class Actinopteri; order Cypriniformes; family Cyprinidae; genus Ptychobarbus; species Ptychobarbus kaznakovi. Next base: position 920,540 of record CM049799.1, read on the forward strand.
TGTGGGCATTCACATAGGATCCTCAGGTTATTTTGACTGAAGCGACGACTGAGCCATGCAGCTACATAGCACGGCAAAGTACGCAGTACTCGTTCCGGAAAACCTGGCCAATATGGATGGCGAGGCCCAGCTGGTTGCCGCATAAATCTCTGCAATTGACACACCGTTAGAGCACGCCCAGGAAGAGGTTACGCCTCTAGTTGAGTGGGCTCTTACTCGCATGGGGAATTGTTGGCCCAAAAAAGAGTATGCTAGTGCAATAATGTCAATTATCCATTTGGAAAGTCTCTGCTTCGTGACTGGAGACCCCTTGGTCTGGCCGCTGATGCATACAAAGAGCTGTTCCGACTGCCTGAAGGGGGCGAAACGCTCAATATAAATTCTCAATGCCCTGGCGGGGCAGAGTAAATTCAACTCTTGATCTTGCTCCGAAGGAGGAAGTGCAGAAAGAGTTATCACCTGCACTCTGAACAGAGTCGAGAGCACTTTGGGTATGTAACCATGCCATGGCTTCAGGACGACTTTAAAGTTGTTGGGCCTGAATTTGAGACAGGAGGTGCTGACAGAGAGCACCTGCCGATCTCCCATATGCTTTGCCAATGCTAGTGCTAGTAGCAGAGCAGTTTTTAGCATCAGGTGACGAAGGTCAATGGACGGTAGCGGCTCAAAAGGAGGGCTCTTCAGAGCCCTCAACACTGTTGGCAGATCCCATGTAAGGACGGTGATGAGGCGAGGCGGGTTGAGCCCCCTAGACCCCTTCAGAAAATGAACAACCAGGTTGTTAGCCTACCGATTGGCCAGCTAAAGGAGCATGAGAGGCTGCTATAGCTGCTACATAGACATTGAGTGTGAAAGGGGAACGACCCTTTTCCAAAAGCTCTTTCAGGAAGGACAATATCAGATATTTGTCGCATAAAACTGGGTCTGTCTACACCAAGCGGAAAAGACAGACCATTTAAGGGCATAGAGTCGTCTCGTAGATGGTGCTCCAACCTGAGAAATCATATTTAGTACACTCTCGGGAAGGTCTTCAGGCTCCTTTCGAGAGGCCAAAGATGTAGAGCCCATAGCTCGGGCTGGGGGTGCCAAATTGTTCTGTTCGCCTGAGAGAGGAGATCCCTTCTCAGGGGATTGGCCACGGGGCTGCAGAGAGCAGCCGAGACAGCTCTGCAAACCAATGCTGGTTCCTCCAGAGTGGGGCCACTAATGGAACTCTGTACTTCTGTTCCCTGATTCGTCCTGATTACCTATTGGTTCAGGGCGATCGGTAGGAAAGCGTAAAGAAAGAGGTTGGGCCAGTCGAGGGTAGAGAGTTGTCTTCTGAGGTGAAGACATTGACCTCTGGTCTGCTAAAGATCTCCCAGATTTCCTGAACCATTTGTGGGTGGAGCGTCCACTCGTACGAGGGGGCATTGCTCCGAGATAGCATGTCTGCTCTCGGCACATGCGTTGCTCTCAGCGAACTCAAGTTGAGCTGAGCCCATTTCAAGAGGCACTCTGCTAGAATGCCCTGGCAATTTATATAGGACACCACCGTCATGCTGTCCGAGCGGACTAAGACGTGGTGTCCCTTGTGATCTGACAAGTCCCAAACATACTGACAGCATTTCCAGGCAGTTGATGTGAAGGCGACCTTCCTTTTTCGACCAAAGGCTGACAGCCGGTTTGCCATCGCACAGCGCTCCCCAACCTACGTTAGAAGCGTCTGTTGAGACCACCTTCCTTCTGTAGACCATACCAAAGGGCACGCCCCGTTTTCTTTCCAAGGGGCCAAAGCTGCGACGCAGGCCTGGCTCAACTTGACATTGAGGCGTCTGTGACTCCAAGCATGGGAGGAACTCGAGGTTTCAGCCAGTAATGAAGAGGCTGGATGCTAAGCAGGCCCACCTGAAGTACCAGGGACGCGGGGGCTATAAGGCCCAGCATAAGGCCCACCAGAGGGCGAGGGGCTCCAATTTTGAATGAGGCCGCGAGCTGCTGAATGGCCAGTACACGTTCTGGCATGACTACCGCCCTCATTTGGGCTGAGTCGAAAACTATACTCAAGAACGATATCCGTTGGCTAGGGCACAGCTCTTGGCAAAATTGACCCTGAATCCCAGGCCCTCAAAGTGGCTGAGGAGGAAGGATCTGTGAGATAGTAGCTCGTCCGCCGACTGGGCCGGAATAAGCCAGTCGTCGAGGTAATTCAGAGTGCGGATTCCCATCTGTTTCAGCGGGGAAAGAGCCGCATCCATGCATGTTGTAAAAGTGTGGGGAGCCAGGGACAGTCCATGGGAAGGACTGTGTATTGATAGGCCACTTCCTCGATAGCGAATCTCAAGAATCGCCTGTGGTGAAGGCTGTCTGGATGTGAAAGTACACGTCTTTCAGAACCAGTCCCCTGGGCATATTTTCAAGAGGATCTGCTTTAATGTAATCATCCTGAACGGCCGTTTCATAAGGGAGCGGTTCAGGTGTCTGAGATCGAGGATGGGTCTTAGGGCACCACCCTTCTTGGGGACAAGGAAGTATTGGCTGTAGAAGCCTGACTCGCTCTGAGCCGGGGGAACCGTTTCTGCAGCTCCTTTCACCAGCAAATTCTTCATATCGGTGTGCAGGATGTGTGCATCACTGCTCTGAACACGAGGTGGAGAGCATGCCACCAAATTGCGGGAGTCTTCCAGGGAATATGAGTATGTATTTTGTATTGTGTTTTATCAAGTCCAAAGTCAATGCAGCCATCTACCAGGAGATTTTGGAGCACTTTATGCTTCCATCTGCTGACAAGCTTTATGGAGATGCTGATTTCCTTTTCCAGCAGAAATTTAGCACCTGCCCACAGTCCCAAAACCACTTCCAAGTGGTTTTCTGACCATGATATTACTGTGCTTGATTGGCCAGCCAACATGCCTAACCTGAACCCCATATGGGATCTATGGGATATTGTAAAGAGAAAGATGAGAAACAGTCAATCCAACAATACAGACGAGCTGAAGGCACAATAGTGCCTTAGCAGTGCCACAGGCTGATCGCTTCCATTCCACACCTCACTGATTCAGGAATTTGTACTAAAGGAGCCCAAACCAAGTATTGAGAGCATAAATTAACTTACTTTTAAACAACTTTACATAACTTGAACTTTTCTGTTTTGCAAATCCTTTTTTATTATTATATTGATCTTGGGAAATATTCTAATATTTTGAGTTACAGAATGTTTGACTTTCATGAGCTGTAAGCATGAATAATCAAAATTAAAGCAAAAAAAAACTTTCATTTCTATAAAGAGTGGAGAGAGACCGTCTGATCAGTTCTGTGAACTTTTGTGAGACCCACATCATGCAAATAGCCCTGCTAAATGAGACTGGAGACCTGCAGAAACCAGTAGATGATGAACTGCAGAGAGTCAAATGCCAACTCAAAACCAGCCTGAAGAACAAGTATGAGAGATTTTTTGAGGGAAACAAGTTTCAAGAGAATGAAACCCTCCTGAATGGGATCTACACACAGCTCTACATCATAGAGGGAGAGAGTGAAGGAGTGAATGAAAAACATGAGGTTTTACTGATGGAGAAAACTGCCAGAACACAACACTCACAAGACACTCCAATCTACTGCAATGACATCTTTAAAGCATCACCTGGACCGGGATGTAAGGAGAAAGACCAGATCAAGACTGTTCTTACTAAAGGCATCGCTGGAATCGGAAAAACCGTCTCTGTGCAGAAGTTCATTCTGGACTGGGCCGAAGGAAAAGCCAATCAGGAGGTAGATTTCATGTTTGTGCTTCCATTTCGAGAGCTGAACTTGATCCGAGATCATCAGTACAGTCTTTACAGACTTCTGCTGGATTTTCATCCTGAACTTCAAGGTCTGGACTCAAAGATTTATGAGCAGTGTAACGTTGTGTTCATCTTTGATGGTCTGGATGAAAGCAGAATCACACTGATGTTTTCAGATGCTCAGAAAGTTTGTGATGTGACTGAGACTTCATCAGTGGATGTGTTGATGACAAACCTCATGAAAGGAGAGCTGCTTCCCTCTGCTCTCATCTGGATCACCTCCAGACCAGCAGCAGCCAATCAGATCCCCTCCAAATACATCAACCGTCTGACAGAAATTCAGGGATTCAATGATCCTCAGAAGGAGGAATATTTCAGGAAGAGAATCAGTGACCAGCATCAAGCCAGCAGAATCATCTCACACATCAGAAGAGCAAGAAGCCTCCACATCATGTGCCACATCCCCGTCTTCTGCTGGATCTCATCCACTGTTCTTCAGAAGCTCCTGGAAGAAGATCTGAGTGCAGAAATCCCTCAAACTCTGACTGAAATGTACATCCACTTCCTACTGATTCAGATCAACACGAGGAACCAGAAGTATGAAGAGAGAGATCCAGAGATACTCCTGCAGTCCAACAGAGAAGTGATTGTGAAACTTGCTGAAGTGGCTTTCAAACAGCTGATGAAGGGCAATGTGATGTTCTATGAGGAGGACCTGATTGAGAGCGGCGTAGACGTCACTGACGCCTCAGTGTATTCTGGGATTTGCAGTGAGATCTTTAAAGGAGGAATCTGTGATTCATCAGAGGAAAGTCTACAGCTTCATTCATCTGAGCATTCAGGAGTTTCTTGCTGCTTTTTATGTGTTTTACGTTCACATAAGCAGCAATTCCGATGCATTATTAGATTCACTGCAAAATTTGCATAAAAGAGCAGTAGATAAAGCTCTTGAAAGTGAGAATGGACACCTGGATCTGTTCCTGCGGTTCCTGCTGGGCGTCTCACTGGAGTCCAATCAGAGACTCTTACAGGATCTACTGACACACACAGAGAACAGCTCAGAGAGCATCAGGAGAACCACACAGTACATTAAAGACAAGATCAAAGATGAACATGGACTCTCCACTGAAAGATCCATCAATCTGTTCCTCTGTCTGCTGGAAGTGAAAGATCAGACTCTGTCCAGAGAGATTCAGGAGTTTGTGAAATCAGACAAACACTCAGAGAAGAAACTCTCTCCTGCTCACTGCTCAACAATCGCCTACATGCTTCAGATATCAGAGGAGCCGCTGGATGAGCTGGACCTCAAGAAATACAACACATCAGATGAGGGGAGAAGAAGACTCATACCAGCTGTGCTCAACTGCAGAAAAGCTCTGTGAGTGTTACAATTAAAATGTATCTATTATAATTCATGATGTTCACAAGAATTAGTCATATGTGCATTCAAAATTCATTTGAAAATATAAACATTTGAAAATAACATGCGGAGAGTCAGAAAATTGTAAGAATTGTTTTTCTCTCTTTCAGTCTTGCTGGCTGTAATCTCACTGCTCAGGATTGTGAAATTGTATCATCAGCTCTACAATCCTCAAACTCTGTCCTGAGAGAGCTGGATCTGAGTAACAATGACCTGCAGGATTCAGGAGTGAAGCTGCTCTCTGATGGACTGAAGAGTCCAAACTGTCAGCTGCAGATACTGAGGTGTGTAAGAAGGATGATGTACTGTCAGTCGGTCATTATGTTCATGGGTGTCTGTAGATGATCTGATTGTGTCTCTGTAGGTTGTCAGGCTGTATGGTGACAGAGGAAGGCTGTGGTTATTTGTCTTCAGCTCTAAGTTCAAACCCCTCACACCTGAGAGAGCTGGATCTGAGCTACAATCACCCAGGACCATCAGGAGTCCAGCTGCTCAAACACAGACTGGAGGATCCAAAATATAAACTGAAGAAACTCAAGTATGTTTGTGTGTATGTATGTGATTAGAGACAAATGCGGAGAGAGAAGAAAACAAAACGCTGGTCATGAATTAGAAGTACAAACCGAGGATTTGTAAAGAAAAATGTCAAAGAATTTCGATTAGAGCAGTCAAAGTTAACGCATTAATAAGGCGTTAACGCAAATTCCTTTTAACGGCACTTTTATTAACGCGCGATGAACGCTTTGGGTTACAAGTCCGACACTCTAGCCATTAGGCCATGATTGCCCCAATAATTTTATGGACCTAGTTTGAGTTTTAGATATTGATAAACTATTTTTAACAAATGTTATTGTGGCTCTGTTTCTCTAACATGTTTTGGTGCATATATATTTGTCTAGTATGAATCATGGAGGACATTTCAGGATCAGACCAGGACTGCGAAAATGTAGGTCTTCACACATCTCTCACATGTATTCAACAAAGATACATGTCTAATCTCTCTTCTTGTAATCCAGATGCCTGTGATCTCACACTGGATCCAAACACAGCAAATACTAAACTCATCCTGTCCGAGGAGAAGAGAAAGGCCACGCTTGTGGAAGATCCACAGCCGTATCCTCATCATCCGGAGAGATTTGAGCACTACGAGCAGGCTCTGTGTCGAGAGCGTCTGACTGGACGCTGTTACTGGGAGGCTGAATGGAGCGGCTGGGTTGATATAGCAGTGACATATAAAGGAATCAGCAGGAAAGGAAGAAGTGATGACTGTGATTATGGACTCAATGATAAGTCCTGGACAGTGAGTTGTGTTAAGGGCAGATATACTCTTTGGTATGATAAAGTGAGTATTGATATTCGTGTACCTTTTTCAAAATCTAATAGAACAGGAGTGTATGTGGACATGTCGGCTGGCACTCTGTCATACTACAGCATCTCTGACACACACACACTCACACACATACACACATTCAACACCACATTCACTGAACCCCTCTATGTTGGGATTGGGGTTTTTTATAATAACTGCTCAGTATGTTTATATCAGATTTAATAACATGCATGAGAGAACACCAAATAATATTTCTCACAGATTCAGATAATTTCAAAATCATTACAGCATGACATAACTCACATGAAGACAACCATGATGGGTGAAATAGAGATGAAACTGGTTAAAATTTCAGCTCTGGGTTGTTTCGATCCAACATTTGGGTCAAATATGGACTAATCCAACTTTTGGGTTAAACACTTAATTGAAAAATATAACCCAACAGCTGGGTTATAGTCCGTATTTGACCCAAAGTTGGGTTGAAAAACCCAGTTTTTTTTTTTGAGTGTATTTAATATTGTGTTCAGAAGATTGTTGTGTTTTATTTGTACTGCCTTGTAATGTCTTGTTGGATATAACAAGGAAACAATGCATGCATGTGGGTCTGGGAACATTTCAGTTACGTTGCTGTCTATGGACGGTCAGAAAGGATGTAATCTCTCGGATGTAATCAAAAATATCCTAATTTGTGTCCGAAGATGAACGTATTATAGGTTTGAAACAACGTGGGTGTACATATCCCTTTATGTGTGATGTTCTTGTAATTGTTGTGAGTGTATACCATTGAATTAAAAGACAATGAATAATATTGTAGTTTGAGACTTTGCATCAGTTTTGTACAGTGAAAATTACATTCTAAGCATAAACAGTTTAGGAGAAGCTGTGCATGTAAATTTAATGAAATAATTTCAACTCAAATCAAGCCCATGTATATTATAGGCATGTACAGCCTGTATTCACAGTCCAAAGCTGCTAGAATCAGTGCATGAAAAAAATTAAATCATAATACTGTAAGCCCCGAAGCTCAAAATAAATGAGAAAACCCTTGTAAAAAAATATTAAATAATCAAAGATATTCCCACAGATATCTCCGGACTTTACGTGAAAAAGAACTCCAACCGAGAGAACCGCAGCCTTATGAGGATTGTCAAGCAAAATCGATTCAAGAATAGGCTACAGATTAGAAATTAAACTCGAAAAGGAATGCAAATCTCTAATTTAAGCTACCAGACCTCATGGACAGCTATACCTACCTATACATGTATATAGTGACTAATGAATGCTTCCGATAATTGCATTAAATGACTGTTTTAGTCTATTTAATCGAGTCAAATTCAGGCTTTGCAAAGTCTCTGTTGAACTCAATTTTGAGTGTTGTCAACCCAGTAGCTAAATCATTCTTTAAAAATTAATAAATAAAAGTAGTTTGACAATATTCCATCATGGTTTAACATTTATAACCTGCTATGCTACAAAATCTGGGCACCCTTTTATTGGTTGTGTATTTTTTTGTAAAACCATGGTTCATTTTCCTAAGGGTTGCAGGATTAGATGCCATTAATCGCAGCAAAATCTATTTTGCTCTTTACTGTTAGAAGATGCACTGTTAAAAACTTGAATAATTACAATCACTATGCATGTACGTTCATTACAGTCACCTGCGGACGGACCTGATAAAAGAGCGGAGAATGACTCCATCTATAGGTGAATGTGTGGCATCGCATCCGTGAGAAACACCTGTAGTAGCCGCAGCAAGGAGGAATGCAGTTTTCAGATAAAAGGGGGGATTTTTTGTCTCCAAGGCAGCTGGAATAATTTGGATAGCAGCTGGAGATTTGCATAGTTATCAGAGAGTTATGGAATTATTTATTTAGGCCAAAAGTAATGTGTAAGAAATATATCAAACCTTCATTTTAGCTGGGACGTGTTTTTTCTTCGCCAGTCATAATTTTGCTTCACTTAAGTCCAGAGAGAAAGAAAGCATTAATATAACTGAGAAATCAAGAGACAGTGAGAGAGTCTCATGTGGAAGAGGAACCAAACTTGACGAAAGAAAGAAATTTATGACAATACAATAACTATAGTAGGGTCAATCTTAACTATATGTTGTTTTTTTGACATGCAAACTTCTTATGGTCCTTCCATCGTATACCTTAAACGCATAGTCCACCCAAAAATGCAACCTGTCATCATTTATTCACCTTCATTAACAACCTTTGGCTAATCACGAACTACGACTGGAGAGGTTTCTGTCGTCCATGTGAGGTTTTTGTTTTCATTTGCCTGTTGGCTCTGTGGTGGATCTATATTGATACACATGATCTATTTAAGTGCATGAGGCCGTATGCAAATGTTCGTCAACATGCAAAAACCCAATCATCCGGTGGACCACTGAAGCCCTGGAGGACTTTTGGAGAGATTTGCATGAAAGCAATGCAACCCTCTTTATAGTCCTTTTTACCTGAACTATCTCTGAAGACGCTGATGAAGACGTATGCACACTTTCATTGAGTGTTTATTCCCCATCTCAGCTCATTGTTTTGGTACTTATCAAATGTTTTTAATGTAAATATTACATTAAATGCCCCCTCATTAGAAAAATGTTATGTAGCATATCAAATTTTTTTTAACTATAATGATCTGGGGAAGCAATCCATTTCCTTTATTAGTTATATTATTATTTATTTATGTATTTATTGTTGACTTTCCCACAGTTTTGCTCCAAGCGGATGAAGAGCTTGAGATGAAACATGAGACGTGATGATTGATGTGTCAACACAAATTAAGAGGTAAATATCAGAATGTAGAAATATTGCATCATATAATCAAGTTATGTCAAAAGTATAAACATATTATTTTGTGTTATTAATGTTCAATATTGTCTTTTTTGCATATGTAAATGACCACAGAGTTCTCTTTTGATATATGATTACGAGATGTGTGTGTGTGTGTGTGTGTGTGTGTGTGTGTGTGAGAGAGAGAGAGAGAGAGAGAGAGAGAGAGACATAACCAGTCATAAGCAGCACAGGTATATTTGTAGTAATAGCCAACAATACATTGTATGGGTCAAAATTATAGATTTTTATTTTATGCCAAAAATCGTTAGGATATTAAGTATATTAATTAAGCATATTATATTAAGTAAGTATAACATCATGTTCCATGATTATGTAAATTTCCTGTACATATATCAAAACTTTAATGTAAATAGTAAATATATATATATATATATAAATTATTAGTAATATGCATTATTACTAACGAATATGACTTCATTTGGACAAGTTTAAAGGTGATTTTCTCATTACTTTGAATTGTTTTTCAAACCAGATTTCCAAATAGCTGTATCTCGGCCAATATATATATATATATATATATACACACACACACACACACACAGAGAGAGAGAGAGAGACGGAGAGCGCGTGAGGGAATGAAGCAGGGCGTTCGTGGTCTCTCTATCAAAGCGTTCGCGTTGAGGTTCCGCCGCTCGCGTCTGCCGCATTCAGCACAGCACAGCCGGGAATAGCGTCGGGAACCGTCGCGCGTCTCTAACAGAGTAACTCGTTAGGTTTGGGTGAATTACTTGATCGAAGCAGCGAGGCCTGTGCTGTTTCTCCCGAGGCAGCGGTGTCGCCGTGTGTCTCTATTGTATGCAGCAGCAGCAGCCGCATCTTCCATTGATCTGTTGATATCTGCTGGGATCTTCTGCATCCATCACAACATCTGGCCGCGCTCGCAGGCTCATCCTGGTTCTGATGAGGACGTTTGTCTTTTTCTTTCTTTCTGTCGTGCACATGGTGACTGTAGATGTGAATGCAGCCGTTTTCTTCATAGATGCCAAACAGTGTTTTTAATCGTCGTGTGCATTTGTGATTTATTCATCGCTCGGCGCAGGCCGTGGGTTTAGTCACGGACATCCACGATGGGTTTCTGCGCTAAACGTCGCGGATGCTGTTGATTATGCGTGTCATTTATTACGGATCTAACGCGTTTGTACATCGCGTGCGCGGGGAGCGGCGCCAGGCGGGATTTTGACGCATTTATTTTTGCCTGAACTCGATTTTTCCATTTTGTTAATATGATTATTTTGGGGTTTCAATGAAAATCGACTGTCTGTCAGACAAGCATCACCCTTTGTATGGTCGTGGACGGGGAGCGGCACCAAGACGGGATTTTTCTTTATTTTTACCTCAGCTCAGTTCCTTATTTTTAATATTCTAGCAATTTCAGTGTTTAGTGTTTGATGAAACCCAGCAGTCCGCCAGAAGAGGATCACCCTCAGCTCATCGTCTCATTGCAATACCCTTGAAGATCAACAGTTCATCGCGTAAATGCCTCGAAATGCACGCGATTATTAGTCGCAGCGCGCGACTTCGAGTCTTGTGCTCATTATGACCAATAAACCAAAACGATTCTCATCTTCCCTCATGGATGCTCTTAGTTTTGTATGTTAATTTGTCTTATCGACAGGGTCAGGAGACTGTATTCATATTGGATTATATTATACCATTGAACGTGTTTATTATTCCTCCTGCTTGAAGACGCTCCGCAGGGTGGATTATTCCGCTTTTGAATATCATGTTTTTGGCCCTTTTATCGTCTGGAAAGATGGCAGCTGATTAAATTTTAATCTTGATGCATTCTGGCGACACGGGAGGAGAAGAGGAGAAACGAGTGAATCGGGGAGGAGAGGGAGAGGAGAGGATGTAGGGTGGATAAAGGGACACCAGAAGGTAAGAATGAACGAAAGAAAGAAAGAAAAAAGAAGTGTGTGTTCTGTTCAGTCCTAAGCACACACGTTTTAATATCACACTGTCCGTACTCTACATCTACACTGCATTGTTTCATTCAAACACGTTTACTTAGCTAAATGAGCACATGGAGCACAATTCTATTGGTTTTCCTCTAATATTTTAGAATTTACAGAATAGGGTGAATTAAGGTAAATTGGGACACTTGAAATGGCCCAATTATTCTGAATGCACACTATGTATGTAGCCACTATTGTAATTTTATGTATCACTCATGTTTACAATTAAGAACCGAATGCCCCCCAAAATACAGTAAGTAAAGGACATACACATAGGCTTATATAGAATATACATGTCATTGTGTACGCACACACATAAGCGCACATTCTGCATGCACAGACCTATATCATATACACACACACACACACATTGTGGTCATTTTTCATTGGATGTAAATTGAGTTACAGGCCAAAGGCGAGCCGAGCTCTGCGGCGCGTGAGTGGTGTGTAAATGCACTGGCGCCACTGACTGCTGGTGCATTCTGACAGACCTCCATCTCTCCCCACCCAACATCTCCTCCATCTCCCACACACGCCGTATCTTGCTCCTGAGCCATGCATGAGCCCCGGGTATTGCATTTGGATAAGCTTTAAGTGAGCTTAATCTGGAAAAACACCCCCTTTGTTTGTCCTTTTTTGGAACATGATTCATGAATAAAACATTGTTTTCACGTTTTATTCCAAAGATGGTGAAGGGTTTATAGTATTTTGTCTATTAGTATGTCTATGGTACTGTATGTCCCGTTTAGAGAGATAAGTGTGTGTTCGGAGTTACTTACCTACATTGTGAGGATAAATTTGTCTACGGAAGTGAGCTGAGCTGGACAAAACCGGGACCTCAGGGGACATCAACGCTTGGTGAAAAATTGTAATACTTATTTAGGTTTGATTTAGACTTTTGTGCTCGGTTGGCATGGTTAAGTGAGCATGCATGTGTTACTGTGTTTTACAAGCAGATATATGGAGAAGAGAGCGTGTGTTTATAAAGGAGCACCTAATGATCTTGTGAAGACTCACGGATGGTTGAGCAAGCAAAGACTCAAATGCAAAGACATGCAAAAACACTGGTTACTAGTCAAAGCAAGAAAATAATCTCGTATGTCATTATTGGTATCAGTATATCTATAGATTCAGCCTGTGATGAAGAGGTTCATGCAGCTGCAGAATAAACTCAGACGTTTAGTCATAAATAGATAAATACATAGGCACAGACCAGTTGACCCCTGAGCTGGTGGTCATTCGTTGTTTGTATTTATAGCGTTAGATAAATAGGTATTCTTCTTGCTTTGCCGTCTCAGCAGTTTTGGTGTCCCTGTTGTTAAAAATATTTTCTCTTGCCCCAGTGCAGTGTGCAGAATCAGAAGCCATCTATAAGATGATTTACACCAGATTCGCTGTCATTCTTCTGCGCAAAAGCATTAGTGTTTGAGTCACTTTTAGAGCATTAATGTTTGGGAAACCTGTTTGAGAACAGCCATTATTAGTGTTTGAGTCACTTTCAGAGCATTAATGTTTGGGAAACCTGTTTGAGAACAGCCATTATTAGTGTTTGAGTCACTTTCAGAGCATTAATGTTTGGGAAACCTGTTTGAGAACAGCCATTATTCGTGTTTGAGTCACTTTCAGAGCATTAATGTTTGGGAAACCTGTTTGTGAACAGCCATTATTAGTGTTTGAGTCACTTTCAGAGCATTAATGTTTGGTAAACCTGTTTGAGAACAGCCATTATTCGTGTTTGAGTCACTTTCAGATCATTAATGTTTAGGGAAACCTGTTTAAGAACAGCCATTATTAGTGTTTGAGTCACTTTCAGAGCATTAATATTTGGGAAACCTGTTTGAGAACAGCCATTATTAGTGTTTGAGTCACTTTCAGAGCATTAATGTTTGTGTTTGAGTCACTTTCAGAGCATTAATATTTGGGAAACCTGTTTGAGAACAGCCATTATTAGTGTTTGAGTCACTTTCAGAGCATTAATGTTTGGGAAACCTGTTTGAGAACAGCCATTATTAGTGTTTGAGTCACTTTCAGAGCATTAATGTTTGGGAAACCTGTTTGAGAACAGCCATTATTAGTGTTTGAGTCACTTTCAGATCATTAATGTTTAGGGAAACCTGTTTGAGAACAGCCATTATTAGTGTTTGAGTCACTTTCAGAGCATTAATGTTTGGGAAACCTGTTTGAGAACAGCCATTATTCGTGTTTGAGTCACTTTCAGAGCATTAATGTTTGGGAAACCTGTTTGAGAACAGGCATTATTCGTGTTTGAGTCACTTTCAGATCATTAATGTTTAGGGAAACCTGTTTGAGAACAGTCATTATTAGTGTTTGAGTCACTTTCAGAGCATTAATGTTTGGGAAACCTGTTTGAGAACAGCCATTATTAGTGTTTGAGTCACTTTTAGAGCATTAATGTTTGGGAAACCTGTTCGAGAACAGCCATAATTCGTGTTTGAGTCACTTTCAGATCATTAATGTTTAGGGAAACCTGTTTGAGAACAGCCATTATTAGTGTTTGAGTCACATTCAGAGCATTAATGTTTATGGAAACCTGTTTGAGAACAGCCGTTATTAGTGTTTGAGTCACTTTTAGAGCATTAATGTTTGGGAAACCTGTTTGAGAACAGCCATTATTAGTGTTTGAGTCACTTTTAGAGCATTAATGTTTGGGAAACCTGTTTGAGAACAGCCGTTATTAGCGTTTGAGTCACTTTCAGAGCATTAATGTTTGGGAAACCTGTTTGAGAACAGCCAGTGTTTTAGTCACTTTCAGAGCACCTGCTTGAGAACAGCCATAATTAGTGTTTGAGTCACTTTCAGAGCATTAATGTTTGGGGAAACCTGTTTGAGAATAGCCATTATTCGTGTTTGAGTCACTTTCAGATCATTAATGTTTGGGAAACCTGTTTGAGAACAGCCATTATTAGTGTTTGAGTCACTTTCAGAGCATTAATGTTTGGGGAAACCTGTTTGAGAACAGCCATTATTTAGCAGTTTTTTTGGTGTTGCTTGAGGCATTGGTTTAAATGTGTGTTTGATCTCTTAAGCGCTCATTATTTGGTCTGTGTACTTTGGGACAATAACATTAGATTGTCTGTTAAACGTCACTCAGCCAGTCTGGAAAGCAATTTAGCCCTGAGTTACACAATCAAATATGAAATAGGAGAATAATTATGTCGTCTGTTACCAATAGTGGTCGACAAAAATGGGTCTTTGTTAGAATAACTTATTTGCTGCGTTAATGCAATGTAATTTTTTATTTGTTTAATTATAAATTATTTTGCTAGGCCAGTTGTTTTCTGTGATTTAACGCTTGTCTCAGGTCGTCTTTAGTGAAAGCCTTATGTTGGTGTATTTATTTATTTGGTAAGTAGCTGTGATATAAATGAATCAGCCAGTCGTTATTAAAAATAAACCTCTTTACCTCTGACTGGATGCAACTGTCTGTGTTTATTTTGCTTTAATAATCAGTATTTGTCTTGTTTTTTTAATCTATTAAGAGTGTTGAACACTTTATGCATTCGCTTCACTATCTGGTCCAGATTGTTGATTTAAAGATATGTTAATGTAAAATACTTATATTTAGATAGAGTTTAGTTTTGTCTACCGAACTGTATTTTTAAGCAAAAGACTTTAGTACGAAGGTTTTTACAATTATGAGTGTCTGAACTTGTGATACACATGATATAACATGATTTCAGACATAAATGCACATAAATTATTTTAAATTGAATGATTTTTGAAAACATTTATTATATATTTGCATGCTAGCAGTAGATTTGGTTTATCAGTCACAGACTGGCTGATCATCTAAATATGACCAGATATATATAGTCTACCATTAATCTTTAATGCTGCTTTTCGGCTTCAATAGCAAAAGGCAACATGCACACGATGACTGTGATGTATTTTTGGTAAAGCGTGCATGTGAGAAAATCTAAACAGTTAATTTTTTTTTTTTATTTGACGTCATCAATACTTATCACCAATCAATTCCTGAATCGTTCAGACGGACCGCTGTGTTCTCCTGATCTGGTGTGAGTGAGTGTTGTGTGCAGCGCTGATGAGAGTGGTGTGTTTGTTTATATCTCTAACATCGAGGGAGAATGCAGAACAGAGGAGTTTTCTCAGCATGAGGGTGAATTATAGCAATTACTCTCTAGACTGATTATTACACACACGCGCCGATGCTTCGGGAAGCTCTCCAGATGAAGCTCGGCTCTGTTGTGTTTGATTCTCTGCGCTCCACAAACACAGGGTTTGATCACAACAGTGAATTTGTGCGCACTGACAGACGACGACGGGAGTATTTGACTGGATGTGGTCCACGCTTATCTCACAACACGCTTTCTGTTATCCATGAAAGTGCAGCACCGCCGGACTTTAATTAGACTTTGACATTTAATTACACCTGGAGGCAAATTCATCTTTAACACATCATAGAATAACAGTTGTGTCTCATGAATGTTTTCAAAAGTGTGTTTATACTGATAGTGATTAAACCTTAATTGAGCTATACCTTATCAGAGACCCTGAACAGAGAAGATATGGTTTGTTTTTCTATGTAGAACGTAAATTTATTAGATTTGTCATTATTTATGAAGTGTGTGTATGTTTTTATTGTGTGGTAAATGCATGATAAATTTAGTGAATATATATTAAACTGCACCAGGGTTAAAAGGCACGTTCACACCAAGCAGGATAAAGATATAGCTCAAAAAAAAAATTGTAGTATTAAAGTATATAACTATAACGATAAAGGCACAAAGAAATGATATCATTTGAATCACCTCATTTATTGATGAACGATAAAAACACTGACAGCCAATCAGAATCCATCCTGCTATAATGAGCATGAGAATTTAAAGCGACAGACTCGCATGCGCTTAGAATAAACAAACGATATCGTTCGCTAGTTCCGACGTCTTCGGAACACAATTTTAGATATTTTGAATGGTGACCGTCCCATTGACTGCCGAACAATTAACACTGTCAAGGCCCAGAAAAGCCCAGATGAGACTGTTGAATAAAGTCATTATTTGTATTTTCTTTGCGTACAAAAAGTATTCTCGTAGCTTCGTAAAGTGTAGATTGAAGCACTGACGACAGATGGACTATTTTGACGATGCCTTTCATACTTTTCTGGGCCTTGACAGTTTTAATTACTTGGCAGTCAATGAGACGGTCACAAACCTCCCGGTTTTCATCCAAAGTATCTTAAGCTGTGTTCCGTGGACTAACAAAGATTTTACGGGTTTGGAGTGACATGGGGGGGGGGGATTAATGATTAATGACAACATTTTTTCATTTCGGGGTGGAGTAGCTATTTAACTAAAACTAAAACCAAACATAAATATGTTACTTGAAATAAAATGAATGTTGGATAAAATAAAATATATAACATTTAAACGTTTAAACATTTCTCGTTTTCATTCAGTTTAGTTTAACTGAATATAAAAATGACAAGAAAAAGGTGGGGGGGGGGACTATATAGAACCAATATAGAAACCTGTCTAAAAATTAAGAATAACTAATAAAAATGACAAAAATACAAAAACTTTCACAAAATGTTGTAAAAAAAAATATACAAAAAAACTACAATAGTACCTCAATGATACTAAAATAACACAGAGTGACCCATATTAGCGACCACTAATTTTACTAATAATTGTTCATAATTGTTTTTAATAATACTGTGTTTTTCTCTTTTCTGTGTGTGTGTGTGTGTGTGTGTGTGTGTGTGTGTGTGTGTGTGTGTGTGTGTGTGTGTGTGTGTGTGTGTGTGTGTGTGTGTGTGTGTGTGTGAGAGAGAGAGAGAGAGAGGGTGTGTCAGTCTCCAGTGTTTTTGCCGGTACTAAAGTAGAAGGTGTTATTTGCGTAAGTCTCTGAGTCATTAGGGATCGTGTGTGTGTGTGTGTGTGTGTGTGTGTGTGTGTGTGTGTGTGTGTGTGTGTGTGTGTGTGTGTGTGTGTGTGTGTGTGTGTGTGTGTGTGTGTGTGTGTGTGTGTGTGTGTGTGTGTGTGTGTGTGTGTGTGTGTGTGTGTGTGTGTGTGTGTGTGTGTGTGTGTGTGTGTGTGGTGATCATGAGGGACACAGCGAGACACGTGCAGGAGAAACAGTGACTCAGATGAAGTTGTCTTTCACAGGTGTCAGTGAAGTGTATGTCATGTGGTTAATGCCTGTGACCTCACACTGAGAACATTTGACAAGAAAATACAATTGCAGTTTTCGTGCCTCAAAAATGTAATGTTCAATTGAATGTTACTTACCACTTCTTTGTAATTATTTGTGAAATGTACTAGCAGTTTCTGATTGAAAAGCATTATACACCATATTTTTAACAGTGCACCTGTTGGACCGTAAAGCATGTGAAGAAGGCTAGTTATTGTTTGCATGCAGTAATTCTGTGCTTCAGCACACAGTCTGATGATTGGTTGATCTTCAGCTGTCGGCCCGTGTTCTGGCCGCTTCAGTTCATTCAGTGACAGAGACTGACTCTGTGTTCGAGGGTGTTCATGAAGTGTGGCTCTTGTGTCTGGACTGATCAATCGTACTAGGCTGTGTGTGTGTGTGTGTGTGTGTGTGTGTGTGTGTGTCTCTCTCCCTGTGTGTGTGTGTGTGTGTGTGTGTGTGTGTGTGTGTGTGTGTGTGTGTGTGTGTGTGTGTCTGTCTGTCTGTGTCTGTCTGTGTGTATGTTTGTCTGTCTGTCTGTCTGTCTGTCTCTCTCTCTGTGTGTGTGTGTGTGTGTGTGTGTGTGTGTGTCTGCTTGTTTGTTTGTTTGTTTGTGTGTGTGTGTGTGTGTGTGTTGTCTGTCTGTCTGTCTCTCTGTGTGTGTGGTGTGTGTATGTGTCTGTCTGTCTGTCTGTCTGTCTGTCTGTCTGTCTGTCTGTCTCTCTGTCTCTCTGTCTCTCTCTCTCTCTCTCTGTGTGTGGTTTATATGTTGCCAGCTTTATTTAGTCGGTATCATATTTCTAATTTGCATAAGGCGGTGGGGATCTAAACGTGTCCTCTTCATTTGGTTAGAATCAGTCAATATGGTCGTGTGTGTGTGTGTGTGTTTGTAGCTACTTAACCATATTTAAGGGACAGATTTGTAACAGATGTGAGCTAATCTGACAAAACCTTATTTTTAGGATGCTCTCAATTATAAAAACAGTATAAAAATACAATGCAGAAAGTGTTCTGTCAGTGTTTGGGTTGGGTTATAGTCTTTAGAACTAGCTGTATATAAAACAGTTCTTCATTTAGATAGACGAGTAAACTTGTGTGTTTATTATTCTAGATATTATATTTAATGTATTTATCCAGTGATTACGTATGAGTGATATGATTATGAGTCCATTGTTACTGCTTACACCATTTTTAGGTTTGAATTTTTTATTAAATTTTATATTAATATAAAAAAATATATATTTTATATTGATTTCGGTCCATTTTACACTCATTTAAGTGGCATATCATTTTTTGTTGACAAAAATAAAATTTTAGTTAAAAATTTGACAATATTAACAATGTTAACATATCAAACTTTAAAGACGTTTTCCAATATATAAACATTGATTACTCATAAAAAATAGTTTTTAAGTGTATTACTATTAATTAATTAAAAAACATAAATACAAAAATTGTAATTATTAAGTTATAAAATATAACTAGAAAAAGCTGAGTTTGTACTAATTAGCAAACTGGATTATTATCTGTTGTTTAGAGGCTAATGTGAGTGATTCATGACGAACAGACTCTTATTTTGCATTAAAGCAATGTTTGGCATATTCACAACACAGGTTCTGACTAGTATTGACTGTACATTCGCTTCAGTTTGTGCTAATGTCATTTTTTATATTAATCTATCTTGTGGAATTGATGTAGATACTAATCTAATATAAATATAGGATGCATTTAACATACTGGTTGGATTAGTTGCATGAACATTTTACTTCTAAAATCATTGGTAATACATTGTCTTGCATTGCTAATTATATACAGTATATATATATATATGCATATATATATATAATTGTCAATGGTGTGTATTTGTGGTCTCATTATTGTAAAAAAAATCTAAAAACGTGCATTTCATTGACGAACAAATTTAGCCAATCATCGATCAGGAGTCTAATGTGAAGCCGAGCCACTTATTATATGGCCGCTTATTGAATTAATAAATACAATTGGACATATAATATTGATATGAGTCTAAATGGTTTTTATGAATCTGTAGTGTTATGAGTGTTTTTCTGCCAGGCCGCGCTGAAGCCTGGGGCTGGATTTTAGCTCTGGGCCTGGTTGGGGAAACGCTGGGGATAAATCGTCTGATTGGGTCTCCTGGGATCGGGAGTATTTTTATAGCACCATCAATAGAGACGGAGCCCGCATGGGGTTTCACAGCACTGGTAACTGTGAAACAGAAATGAGACATGGAGCATAGCAGGAGAAACCCAGCCTGGATGCACAGAACAGTGAGAGAAACACAAACGAGTCTCCTCCGCAGCCCTTATCGAGGCATTGCCATGGCGACTGTACGTCGAGAGACGGCCGCCGACCAATCAATGTGTGTGCGAGTCTGTCTGAAGGGGATCCTGAGTTACTGATCCTTAAAAAATGATTCTTCCCAACGCACTCGTAATGTTCACGCTCACACTATGATTCAGTGAACTGCTTATTATGTTATATATCAGATTAGGCTGAGTTTGATTCTTCATTAGATTTGGAGGAATGTCTCAGCAATGGATGCTGATAAAAACATCACAATAATCCAGAAGTAATCAGTTAACATCTGGAGAAGACAAAAGCTGAAACAAATCCAGCATTAAGACGTTTTTAACTCAAATTCAAAATTCAAATTCAAAAATGCAAAAATTCAAATTCACACATTCAGACATTCTAAATTCTAAATTAATTTTAAACTCAAATTCAAACATTCTAAATTCAAACATTCTAAATTCAAATTAAATTTTAAATTCAAACATTCTAAATTCTAAATTAATTTTTAATTCAAACATTCTAAATTTTTAATTTTAAATTAAATTTTAAATTCAAATTCAAACATTCTAAATTCAAAATTAAATTTTAAATTCATATTCAAACATTCTAAATTCAACAATTCTAAATTCTAAAATTCTAAATCAAATACCATAGAGTCCATAATCCATAATAACGCTTCCTCCGGTGAAAAAGTGCATCTGCTCTCACATAAAAATCAAGCCCCATATTTGTGTAGAGCTCTTCTGGACTGTTTTGTCTTGTAAACGCTGCAGATTTCTCTCCTGATTCAGACCAGAACACTTTTT
>CM049799.1:946153-958653 GCA_027422405.1 Ptychobarbus kaznakovi
TGCCTGAAATTACATTTAAACACATTACGCTTTATCAAGAAGAGTTTAATTCTACACAATATAAAATTAACAAGATCTTCGAGTATATTTAGAATATCAGGATATTCTGTTTTGTATAATAAATAATAAATAATGAATATATATATATATATATATATAAAATATACATAACTCATCTTCAAGTATATTTCTAATGATATCAGACTTTAGTTTTGATTGTTTTGATATTTTAATTCCGTTTACTATAGCTAGAGAAATACATGATGGAAATGTTTTAATTTTTACTTGTTTATAAAAACTGTTTAAAGTGTGCTTTTAACTTGGACATTTTTTCCCAGCATAAAATAAACAATGTATTGTCAGTAATTGTTATATTTAACAGTAATTTGTTTTTGATTATTCTTTAGATCCTTTGTATTCCTAATATAATGGTAGTTTGTCTTTCCAAACATGAACAGACACAGTGAACATATGCTGCTTGTCTACGCACGCGTGTCTTCAGCATTATCCGCGGCTGCCTCGGTCTCTAATGAAGAGTCAGCAAGTATAAGCCAGGCTTCTCTCCTCTCCTCTTCTCTCCTCTGCTATCATCCCTCCTGTCTTCACCTCCTCCCTGTGTCGGCGTTCTTCCTCCTCAGTCGCTCCTCTCTCCACTCCTCCGCTGGGTGTAGTGCTGTTGGGCTGGGGTGTGTTTTCTGTCTCCTCCTGCAGGGCGGCGCTGGAGTCTCTGTTTGCTCTTTCAGTGCATCCCCCCTCATTCATTGATTGCCTTCTTCTGTTCGCAGGGCATCGTGGGACGCTGCTCTGTCCTCGTTGCAGATTAAAGTGTGAGGAAATCTTGATTGCCGGTGCAAAATTACAGAGGTCATTTTTTAGGTTCCTCATGCACGGCGGTCTGCACACTGATGCTTTTATTTCTCCCTTTATACAGGATCATCACATCACGGTCGTGTGTGTGTGTGTGTGTGTGTGTGTGTGTGTGTGTGTGTGTGTGTGTGTGTGTGTGTGAGTGTGTGTTGTTGTGTGCATGGGCGTGTGTCTGTGTCTGTTGGGTCTGGGTGTGTGTGTGTGTGTGTGTGTGTGCGTGCGTGCATGTGTGCGAGTGTGTGTGAGAGTGTGTGTGAGTTTCCTCACTGCTGAACCTCTGGAGGAAACTGTGTGTGTTTGTGTGTGTCTGTGTCTGTGCATGCGTGTGTGTGTGTGTGTGTGTTGTGTTTTGGACGAGTTCCCTCGCTGCTGACCTCTGGAGGAAACTGTGTGTGTTTGTGTGTGTCTGTGTCTGTGCATGCGTGCGTGTGTGTGTGTGTGTGTGTGTGGTGTGTGTGTGTGTGTGTTTGGACGAGTTCCCTCGCTGCTGAACCTCTGGAGGAAACTGTGTGTGTTTGTGTTGGACTTCTCTCACTTGTTGAGGCCTATTCACACCGACAGACAAACTCAAACACAAGCTCAGCTAACACTGAAACATCAGCCCAGGACTTCCTCTGAGGAAATGCACAATGGAAGTTTAGCATACAAGAATGAAAGTTATTTCGTCATGCACAGAATTTAATTGAGCTACGAGGTATTAGAGGCTGTCATGTTTTATAATAGGCCTATATTCACAGCTAGAGGCTGTTGTTGTGCACAATCGGTGTATTATCGTTAACTAAAGCTGAAAAAAAACATTTAACGCGAAATAAAAGAAATGTTAAGTGAAGTAAAATGAAATATAAGCAAACTATCAGTTATATTTTTAGGAGATATTTCCAAGCATTCATGATTTTCATTTAAGTTGAAGTAATGAAATAAAATTAAAATGGAAAATATCTGAACTGAGATATTTGAAAAATTTAACTGAAAAATTATAAAACAGTAAACTAAATTAAAATGGACAAATCACAAAAATGACTAAATCTAAACTAAAATCACTAAAAATGAAAAAAAAACTAAATAAACACAAGTATTTAATGAAACCGACAAAAACACGCAATAAAATTACTAAAACTTAAGCAAAAATTAAAATAAAAATGACTAAAATTAGACTACAAATAACCAGACATAAACTTAGATTTGAAAAAATAACTAAATAAACATTAAAAACAAATAAAACTGACACAAACACACAGCAAAACAAGTACATTATTAAAATCGAAAACAGCTAAACTAAAAAAAATGAAATGCATATAAATAAAATCAACTAAATAACTAATGCTAAATTACCTATACTAAATCTGATATAAAAAAAAAGCTAGTAAAAAAAAAACATATGCAAAATACTTGAATGATTTGTTCGGTGCACATGCGTACCGAACCGAAAGACCCGTGCAAAACGTGCACCGTTACACCTCTAATAACCAGACATTAAAAAACTCATAAAACAAACACACAGTAACATTAATAAATCACTAAAACTGAAAACAACTCAAATAAAACTAAAAACTAATAAAACCAACAACATCAAAACTAAATCTTGGACTAAAGTTCAATTGAAATTACCAGAACTAAAAATAACTATACTAAATCTGAGATTTAACACACACACACACACACACAAGAAAATCACTAGTTTAAACTAAATAATAGTACTAAAATATGCACAATATGCATCAAAATGTGTTTAGATCTTCATAGACCATTAATGGTGGTAACCACATAATAAAAGCATGCATTGTTCAATGAAAGCATCCCTGATCTAGAACACACACTGCCTGACGTGCAGCAGAATAACGCTCTGTTTATTCAGATGCGCCGCTCAACAACAGCTCTCACGACCGCGTCGGCCGATCGAATGCGTGCTTGCTCACGTTCCTGAAGGAACGAGCGCGTCGTGCCGGCGGGTGTGAATAGGCCCCGTATGAATGTGACTGCCTAATAATCTGTTTCCCGCAGCGGCCGTGCTGAACGTGTGGGGTGTGTTTGGGTGGGGGGGCGGGTGGGAGGGATGGAGAGTGGACAGAGTGATCGAGGGCAGATAGAAGAACGCCTAATGAATATTCAGATGATTAAATCCATCACACCAGCAATTGGTGGTGTTTAATTGAGGCGTAGCTAGTTCCTGTCCCTTACCCTACCATACCATCACTCTCTCTCTCTCTCTCCCTCCCTCTCTCTCTTGCTCTCTCTCTCTCTCTCTGTCTCTCTCCCTCCCTCTCTCTCTCTTGCTCGCTCTCTCTCCCTCGCTCTCTCTCCCTCTCTCTCTCTCTCTCTCCCTCTCTCGGTTGCAATATTTTAGTCTCTCCCTCTCTCTTTTGTCTTTCTCCGTCATGTGTTTCATGTCTAATAAATTTCACTTGACCTTTAAGCTTGAAAAGAAACGGAAGACTCTGCTGTTGAACTGAAATTTCTCTTTTTCTCTCTTCTGTGCACCTTCTGCCTGTCTTTCTCTCTCTTTCTGTCTCTCTCTCTCTTTTCATTTATACCTCTCTCCCCTTCTCTATTTCAACGCTTGAATAGAAGTGGACCAAAAAGGTAAAGACTATGTTAACGCCGCAGTTTCTCTCTCCTGTCTCTCCTCATCTTGTCTTCCTCTCTCGCTCTCGCTCTCTCTCGCTCTCTCTCTCTCTCTCTCTCTCTCTCTCTCTCTCTTTCTTCTCCCTGGCCCTTGTGATGTGCTCTAGTTTGATGCAGCTCCTTCATTTTCCTCCTTCTCTTGTTCACACACCTTACAAACACCAGGAAGAACCCCCCCCCTCTCTCTCTCTTGTCTTTCTTCCTCTCTCTCTCACTCTCGCACACACTTGTTTTCTGCTCTCCCTTTTGATTTGCTTGCTGTTTGAAGCTCATTTATCCTCAGATCCAAATGACACACACGTCTCTGTTCATCCCTTTGCTTCCCTCAGGACCGACCTGTTGTCATTAATTTAGCGTTTATAAAGAAAACTACTCCTTCTCTTTTAGTAACTGTGTGCACATGCCGTGTTCCTGAAGTGCTTGACCTGAGTGTGTGGGTGTGACGTGATTGACAGCTCTCCCAGCCAATCCCTGTCCTCTGTGTGAACTAACCCGCATCTCATTGGCTCCAAAGGTTCCTGTAGCCCCGCCCCCTCTCTCATGATTCTACCTCAAAAATTCTAACCAGAACTGAAATGTAGCAAATCAGTTTTTGACAGCAAAAAAACAACATTATCTATCTATCTATCTATCTATCTATCTATCTATCTATCTATCTATCTATCTATCTATCTATCTATCTATCTATCTATCTATCTATCTATCTATCTATACTGAAATAAATTGTAAAAAAAATTAATGAGCTGAACTCAAAGATCTAAGACTTTTTCTATGTACACAAAAGGCATATTTCTCTCAAATATTGTTCACAAATCTGTCTAAATCTGTGTTAGTGAATGAGCTAATCCATCCACGTCACAGCTGTGACATATCAAGATGCTGATTAGACAGCAAGATTATTGCACAGGTATACCTTAGGCTGGCCACAATAAAAGGCCACTCTAAAATGTGCAGTTTTATCACACAGCACAATGCCACAGATGTCACAAACTTTGAGGGAGCGTGCAATTGGCATGCTGACTGCAGCAATGTCCACCAGAGCTGTTGCCCGTGAATTGAATATAAGCCGTCTCCAAAGGCGTTTCAGAGAATTTGGCAGTACATCCAACCAGCCTCACAAACACAGACCACATGTAACCACACCAGCCCAGGACCTCCACATCCAGCATCTTCACCTCTAAGATCATCTGAGACCAGCCACCCGGATAGCTGCTGCAACAATCGGTTTGCATAACCAAAGAATTTCTGCACAAACTTGCAGAACCCAGAAGCTCATCTGCATGCTCATCATCCTCATCGGGGTCTCGACCTGACTGCAGTTAACCGAGTGCGCAAATGCTCACATTCGATGGCATCTGGCACTTTGGAGAGGTGTTCTCTTCACGGATGAATCCAGGTTTTCACTGTACAGGGCAGATGGCAGACAGCGTGTATGGTGAGTGGTTTGCTGATGTCAATGTTGAGGATCGAGTGGCTCATGGTGGCGGTGGGGTTATGGTATGGGCAGGTGTATGTTATGGACAACGAACACAGGTGCATTTTATTGATGGCATTTTGAATGCACAGAGATACCGTGACGAGATCCTGAGGCCCATTGTTGTGCCATTCATCCACAACCATCACCTCACGTTGCATCATGATAATGCACGGCCCCATGTTGCAAGGATCTGTACACAATTCCTGGAAGCTGAAAACATCTCAGTTCTTGCATGACCAGCATACTCACCGGACACGTCACCCATTGATCATGTTTGGGATGCTCTGGATCAGCGTATACGACAGCGTGTTCCAGTTCCTGCCAATATCCAGCAACTTCACACAGCCATTGAAGAGGAGTGGACCAACATCCCACAGGCCACAATCCACAACGTGACCAACTCCATCCGAAGGAGATGACAAATGGCGGTCACACCAGATACTGACTGGTTTTCAGAACCCCCCGCCACCCCCCCCCCCCATTACAGTAAAACTGCACATTTTAGAGTGGCCTTTTATTGTGGCCAACCTAAGGCACACCTGTGCAATAATCATGCTGTCTAATCAGCATCTTGATATGCCACACCTGTGAGGTGGATGGATTATCTCGTTCACTAACACAGATTTACACAGATTTGTGAACAATATTTGAGAGAAATAGGCCTGCCTATCTATCTATCTATCTATCTATCTATCTATCTATCTATCTATCTATCTATCTATCTATCTATCTATCTATCTATCTGTCTATCTGTCTATCTGTCTATCTATCTATCTATCTATCTATCTATCTATCTATCTATTATATATCTATCTGTCTATCTGTCTATCTACCTTTGCTTGCACACACTCTTATAATGACATTGTAATTTCATCTTTTGAGAATGAAATTTCTCTTTCTCACACACACAGGCACTCATGATACTGCAATAGGTAGTGTAAGATGTGTGTTTGTGTTTTGTGTGTGTGTGTGTGTGTGTGTGTGTGTGTGTGTGTGTGTGTGCGTGTGTGTGTGTGTGTGTGTGTGTAGAGAATAGATCTGTTCATTAGATCTATTCTTCATTAGTCGAATACACTTCATCCTCTACTCCTGCTCATCACTATTATCACTCTCTCTTTCTCCGTCTCTAGTTTTTGTTTGTCCTGGAACATTAATACGAGTGCTGGAGCCCAGTTCCGTGCGGGAGGCGGAGCATCAGTCGGGGGCGTGGTGTAAAGACCCTCTGCAAGCGGGTGATAGACTGTATGTGATGCCCTGGACACCCTATCGTACAGATATGCTGTATGAATACGCTTCTTGGGATGACTACATCCAAAACAGAGTCACCACCACCTATAAGTGAGTTTGCGTTTATAAGCTAATAAGTGAGACACTGTGTGGATGTTATTTATTGTAACCTTTCTGTGTAACGTAGGTTGCCAAGTCGAGTGGACGGCACCGGGTTCGTTGTGTATGACGGAGCTGTGTTCTACAATAAGGAACGCACACGCAACATTGTGAAATATGACCTGCGAACTCGCATCAAGAGCGGTGAAGCTATTATTGCTACCGCCAACTATCACGACACGTCGCCGTACCGCTGGGGCGGGAAATCCGACATTGATCTAGCCGTGGACGAACACGGGCTCTGGGTCATATACGCCACTGAAGCCAACAGCGGACGCCTGGTTGTTAGCCAGGTAAGAAAGATCAATGGATTGTTTTTAAATTAACTTCCTGTTTACGTATTGCTGCATTGTTCTGATTGGCTGCTCTCCAAGCGTTCTGTAATCTGATTTGCTGGTATCTCAGGTGAACCCGTACACGCTGCGGTTTGAGGGGACGTGGCAGACGAGCTTTGAGAAGCGCATGGCGTCGGATGCATTCGTGGCATGTGGCATCTTGTACGCCGTTCGTTCCGTGTACCAGGATGACGACAGCGAGGTGGGCGGAGACCTGATCCTGTATGCCTACGACACGCGGCGTAACCACGAGGAGCCGGTGAGGATCCCGTTCCCCAACCCTTACCAGCACATCTCCTCCATCAGCTACAACCCCAGAGACAACCAGCTGTACGTCTGGAACAACAACATCGTCCTGCGGTACCCGCTGGACTTCAGCCCGCCGCAGCCCACCACAGGTCAGCATTTTGATACCTCTTTCATTGGTCAGGAGGCTTAATTGAGATCTCAGTTATGTGTTGAGTATCAGCTTGAGCCAAATGAGCCAGTAGTTGCCATAAAGCATGAGTATGTTCATGAGTTTGAGTGGAAGTATCAACGTTGTTTCTCCTGAAATAAAATCATACCCAAATAAGTCACTTGTTGCCATACAGTAGAGTTTATAGCTGTAAAATGAAGTTGAGAAGCAGCTCAGATCATTTGATCTTTGATGAGAAATATTTGAGTTCATACTGAGACTTTCGATCACCGACTTTGGTTTCTTGCCAAAACGGAGCACATTATGAGATTGAGGTCTCTTCCAAATAGCATTATATCAGGAGATTTGATCAAATGATCAATTTGTTTTTATTTTTTTATTAATATTGAGATCTCTGACTTGATATTGCAAACCTTGGCAAATCCAAGCACCGTTTGAGATGTGTTTTAGATCTTCTTCCAAATCTCATTATTGTCTCAAAATTGAGAAAACTTAGATTTTCATGGAATTTAATTGAGTTTATATTGAGATCTTGGACTTTATATTTCAAATCTTGTCAGATCTGAGCATATAGTTTGAGATGATATATCGTCCAAATTTCATAATTTTCAAATTTTAAAAATTGGTAAAGCATTTGATGCACTTAAAAATGGGGAAGCAGGAGACTTTGTACTTTTGAGCGTACATAAGCGCATCCTTCTCTATTTCAGTACAGTAACTGTCATCCAAACTGTTACCATAGTTTATATCAGGTAATACTAACTATGTAGTGTTATATTGACAACATGACTAATCTTGTTTGTGAACAATGACACAAGGACTTTTCATTCTGATGGATCTGATACAGTACGTTCATAGACATAAATACGTTTGAGAGATGAACTAAAGATTTTGAGTAAGATTACAGGCTTTTGCAGGGAACCCATTGTGCGGTGCTTTTTGTATGAATTGTTTCGAGGAATGCACATTCTTCTTTGCAAATATTAAGGACGATTCGAGAAAAACTGTAAAATACCAGAACAGTTTGGTTTTTATGATGCTTGCATCTGTTAATGGTTCTGAAATATCTGCATTCATCTGTAAATGTGGGTGCAAAACTGTTGTAAATGCAATTATATGATGTCACGTTGCATATGCTGTCTTCCTCAAGTCATTAGGGATCAAAATCTTTAAGGAGCTGGAATCCCATGATTGCTCTCTGTTTAAGCTCATTGTATCCGTGTCTGTTTATCTCCTCTCAGACCCTCTCTCGATGCCTCTTCTCTCCACCACTCCTCCGAGTGCGCTCTCTACCACCGTGTCCATGGGCTTCAGCCCCACTTCCGTCCGTCGTCACCTTCCACCCGGTGGGGGCTATAAACAGGGCTCCGGCAGGGCGGCCCATCACAGCCATGGTCCCGGTGACCGTCAGGCCCCCCCGCCGGCCGCAGGGGCCGCGCACACCCATGTGTGAGGGCCGGGTGACCCGCGGGGTCCAGTGGCCCCCGACTCATCGAGGAGAAACGGTGGAGAGGCCGTGTCCCAAAGGATCGCTCGGTCAGTAGGGGCTTGTGTTGGCTGGTGTTCCGGGGTGATTATTTTAGTCAGTGCTAAAATAAACAATTCAGTGGGTGTGCTTCAGCCAGCTGTGTGTTGGAAATATTGCTTTTCAGACAATCTCTTGATATGTTTCTTCATTCAGATAAGCAGTAAGCTGTAAAGGAATGATTACTGTAAAGTAAATGGCCATAACAACAGACTGTGGGTCATTTTATTCTAGTTTCTCATCTCTAGTGGATGGCTTTGTATATTATATTCATGCACGCTGCTCAACTCTCAGTGAACTCGTCTCTGGACGGTCGTGAGGCGTTTGATGGCTTCTGTTTTTCATAATCTTTTTCGTAGTCAAAAAATCTGTTTTTAATATAGTATTTAGGTTTATTATTAGATGCAAGCAGTGATTCTAACAGTCATAACTATCAGTGTTTTGACTTGATCACACAGATTATGCTAATGCTAGCTTTAAAGCCACACTCTCCTGCAGAGGAAAACTTCATTTAAATTCCACTTTCTAATTGTATTATAATTTTTGCACATGCAGTAAACTCATAAACTCATATGAATTGAGAGATTACGTGAAATTGTAATTTCCTTCCTTTGACATCATCGACGCAGAATGCACCATGCACGTAAAATAATGGCGCCCCCCATAGTCCAAAAACAATGTCGATTTGTTTAAATAACATACATATTCATTGTGTTTTCTACTACATATTTAAATAAGAGATATGATTTACGTTATATCAAGCTATACATGTCTTAATACCCTTTAATGTTTAACACAATACAAGTGTGCATGCATCTGTCCGCTTCTGCATCTTGAATGAACCATTGAAGGTCACCAGAAAAATCACCACACCCTTCATGTGCGCATTGTACGGGTCAGAATGTTTTCTGAGTGTTATGTTCCTGTTTGAGGTGCTTTCCACTGACGTGCGTCGTGTTACTAGGTCGAATGTTTCTTCACAGCTTCACAATAGTTTCTCCAAGGGTTTAGCTTTCACGGAAGATCTGACTAACTCAGCTTGATGGGGTTTGTTTTGTGATGATTTGACTATTTCTGCAGGAATCCCTCTTATCAGGGTTTTCTTTTCCGATGGCGTCACCCGATTCAAATTGGCATCTTTACTCATGTCTCCTGCTCTCTGTCCGTCATTCAGGTATCGCGTCCTATCAGTGTATGGCTGATGACGTGGTGTGGAACCCCAGAGGCCCCGACCTCAGCAACTGCACCTCGCCCTGGGTCAGCCAGGTCGCTCAAAAGGTCAGTCGAAGGTCAGGGGTTCTCAGAAGGAAAAATGGGGTGCGTCTCAATCCGCTCCCGAGCTCGTGAATCAGTAGATTGTGTACATAAATCCAGTCACTGGTAAGTTCCCTAACTCACTGCACGTTGAATTCCAGTGACATGATTACATACAACGTCAACAGACAACATTGTAGAACGTCACCGCTTTAATTAATAAACAACAGGACGTTCTAGTGCACTGGAAGGATTTTGCGATTGAGATGGCCAACTCCTTGATCAGTGCCCTGACTACTGGACAAGGGAGCTGATTGAGACGCACCCATGGATACAGAAGCACTGACAGTCAAACTGGATATAGGAAGGTAGACAAAATGGCAGATAAAACAATAGAAAGATAGATACAGTATCTCACAGAAGTGAGTACACCCCTCACATTTTTGCAAATATTTGATTAGATATTTTCATGTGACAACACTGAAGACATGACACTTTGCTACAATGTAAAGTAGTGAGTGTACAGCTTGTATAACAGTGTAAATTTGTTGTCCCCTCAAAATAACTCAACACACAGCCATTAATGTCTAAACCGCTGGCTACAAATGTGAGTACACACCTAAGTGAAAATGTCCAAATTGGGCCCAATTAGCCATTTTCTCTCCCCGGTGTCATGTGACTCGTTAGTGTTACAAGGTCTCTGGTGTGAATTGGGAGCAGGTGTGTTCAATTTGGTGTTATCGCTCTCACTCTCTCATACTGGTCACTGGAAGTTCAACATGGCACCTCATGGCAAAGAACTCTTTGAGGATCTGAAAAAAATTATTGTTGCTCTACATAAAGATGGCGTAGTCTATAAGAAGATTGCCAAGACCCTGAAACTGAGCTGCAGCACGATGGCCGAGACCATACAGGGGTTTAACAGGACCGGTTCCACTCAGAACAGGCCTCGCCATGGTCGAACAAAGAAGTTGAGTGCACGTGCTCAGCGTCATATCCAGAGGTTGTGTTTGGGAAATAGACGTATGAGTGCTGCCAGCGTTGCTGCAGAGGTTGAAGGGGTGTGTGGGGGGGTCAGCCGGTCAGTGCTCAGACCATACGCCGCACACTGCATCAAATTGGTCTTCATGGCTGTCGTCACAGAAGAAAGCCTCTTCTAAAGATGATACACAAGAAAGCCCGCAAACAGTTTACTAAAGACAAGTAGACTAAGGACATGAATTACTGGAACCATGTCCTGTGGTCTGATGAAACCAAGATAAACGTATTTGGTTCAGATGGTGTCAAACGTGTGTGCCGGCAACCAGGTGAGGAGTACCAAGACAAGTGTGTCTTGCCTACAGTCAAGCGTGGTGGTGGGGGTGTCATGGTCTGGGACTTCATCAGTGCTGAGCTACAGTTCATTGAGGGAACCATGGATGTCAACATGTACTGTGACATATTGAAGCAGAGCAGGATCCCCTCCCTTCGGAGACTGGGCCGCAGGGCAGTATTCCAACATGAACGACCACTGCCTTGCTAAAGAAGCTGAGGGTAAAGGTTATGGACTGGCCAAGCATGTCACCAGACCTAAACCCTATTGAGCATCTGTGGGGCATCCTCAAATGGAAGGTGGAGGAGCACAAGGTCTCTAACATCCACCAGCTCTGTGATGTCGTCATGGAGGAGTGGAAGAGGACTCCAGTGGCAGCCTGTGAAGCTCTGGTGAACTCCATGCCCAAGAGCGTTAAGGCAGTGCTGGAAATAATGGTGGCCACACAAAATATTGACACTTTGGGCCCAATTTGGACATTTTCACTTAGGGGTGTACTTACTTTTGTGGCCAGCGGTTTAGACATTAATGGCTGTGTGTTGAGTTATTTTGAGGGGACATAAAATGTACACTGTTATACAAGCTGTACACTCACTACTTTACATTGTAGCAAAGTGTCATTTCTTCAGTGTTGTCACATTAAAATATCTAATCAAATATTTGCAAAATTGTGAGAGGTGTACTCACTTATGTGAGAGACTGTAAATAGACAGATAGATAGATAGATAGATAGATAGATAGATAGATAGATAGATAGATAGATAGATAGATAGATAGATAGATAGATAGATAGATAGATAGATAGATAGACAGATGGACAGATGGACAGATCGACAGATGGATGAACAGATATTTGATGTCCCTCTCATCTCTGTAGATTAAGAGTGGGGAGAACGCAGCACATATCGCTGCTGTACTTGTCAATCACACACGGGGGAGGGTCTACGCCGGTGATGTCACTTCCTCTGTGCGTCTGATGGAGCAGCTGCTGGACATCCTGGACTCACAGCTGCAGGCGCTGCGACCCGGAAACAAGGAGTCGGCCACACGCAACTACAACAAGGTGTTGTACACACCGACACTCACTCACACACACACACACACACACATGTTCCACACAACACACACACACACACACACACACACGCACACACACACGTGCGCACAACACACACACACACACACACCGCACACACACACACACACACCCACACACACACACACACACAAACAACTATCAGAGGTAACTCAGTGTCTTGGTCTCTTTTAGCTTCAGAAGAGAGAACGGACCTGTCGAGCGTTTA
>CM049799.1:961153-998653 GCA_027422405.1 Ptychobarbus kaznakovi
CACACACCACAACACACTCTCTCACACACACACACACACACTCTCTCACACACCACACACACACACACACTCACACACACACACACACACACACACACACACACACACACACACACACACACACACACACACACAACACACACATCACACACACTCACACACACACACACACCACACACTCTCTCTCACACACACACAACACACACACACTCTCTCACACAAGTCACACACACACACACACTCTCACACACACACACACACACACACACACACACACACACACCACACACACACACACACACTGTCACAAACACACACACACACACACACACACTCTCACACAAAAACATACAAAAAACACACGGTCTCAAGTGCTCTCAGACATTTGAGGAACATAAACAATCTTATAAACGGCTCACGGGTATCTGTGTGTTTGTGTTTTGACAGCTGGAGAATCACTTCAATCCCAACTGTTCGTTCTGGAATTACTCTGAGCGCTCGATGACGGGTCAGTGGTCGTCGCATGGCTGCAGACGTCTGCACAGCAACAACACGCACACCACCTGTGCCTGCTCACATCTCACCAACTTCGCCGTGCTCATGAACCACCAGCAGCCAGCCGTGAGTCTCAAACACTCACACACACATGTGGTTTAACCCTTCACGTGTGTCAGTCATTCACACTCTGTTGTTCTCTCGGTGTCAGTATCCCGGCGGCGTTCAGGGTCTGATCCTGTTCGTCATCACGTGGGTGGGGATGGTGATCTCTCTGGTGTGTCTGGCTCTGTGCTTCTCCACCTTCTGCTGCCTGCGAGGGCTTCAGAGCGACCGCACCACCATCCACAAGAACCTGTGCTTCACACTCTTCGTCTCACAGCTCCTCTTCCTCATCGGCATGGACAAGACACACTATACCGTGAGTTCATGAGGGCCAGACCACATCAGTGCAAACCACATGTCACCACTGTACAGTGCAAGAACCTTGCTCAAACCAGCTTCAGAGTAACCACTGTCTCGACTGAATCAGACGTCTCACAGAACACATCAGATCAAACCAGACCTCATCAGAGTAAACCAGACTGAATCAGACTTTATCAGAGCAAACCAGACCATACCAGACTGCATCAGAGTAAACCAGACCTCATCAGATCAAACCAGACCTCATCAGAGCAAACCGGACCATGCCAGACTGCATCAGAGTAAACCAGAACACATTAGATCAAACCAGACCTCATCAGAGCAAACCAGACTGCATTAGACTAAACAGACACATCAGCAAACCAACCATAAACCAGACTGTATTAGCAGAATCAGACTGTATCAGCAAACCAAACACATCAGATCAAACCAGACTTTAAATAAACCAGACCTCATAAACCAGACAAATCAGGACCACGCCAGACAGAGTAAACCAGACCACATTATAAACCAGTCAGAGCAAACCAGACCACATCAATCAAACTGCATCATAAACCAGACCGCTTTAGATAAACCAGACAGATCCATCACCGCATCAGAGTAAACCAGACCACGGCAAACTGCATCAGAGTAAACCAGACCTCATCAGAGCAAACCAGACCACGCCAGACTGCATCAGATTAAACCAGACTAACCAGACCTCATCAGAGCAAACCAGACCAAATCAGACACAGCTAACTGCATCAGAGTAAACCAGACCACATTAGACTAAACCAGACCTATCAGAGCAGAGCAAACCACCGCTTTAACTAAAAGACCTCATCAGAACAAACCAGAGCTTTAGTTAAACCAGACCATCAGAGCAAATCAGGACCACGCCAGACTGCATTCAAGATAAACCAGGACGCATTAGACATAATCAGACTGCAAATAAACCAGACCACATTTAGACTAACCAGACCTCATCAGAGCAAACCAGACCACTCCAGACATGCGGAAAATCATTACAGAGCAAACAGCTGCGAACTGTCAGGTAGAGAATAGACTAGGTAGACTAAACCAGTATCAGAGTAAAAACCATTTAGACTACATTCAGAGCAAACCAGACCACGCCAGACTGATAGACTAAACCATTAGACTAAACCAGACCTCATCAGAGCAAACCAGACCACAATAGACAGCCATCAGAGAACCAGACCATTAGATTAAACCAGACAGATCAAACCAGACCGCATTATAAACCAGACCTCATCAGAGCAAACCAGCACGCCAACTGCCAGTAAACAGACTGTATTAGGACATAACCAGACTGCTTCAGAGCAAACCAGACCACATTAGAAACCAGACCTCATCAGAGCAAACCAGACCACGCCGACTGCATCAGAGTAAAAACTGCATCAGAGTAAACCAGACTACATTAGACTAAAACCAACCTCAAGACAAACCAAACCAGACCTCATAAACCAGACTACATTAGCAAACCAGACTCATCAGAGCAAACCAGACACGCCAGACTGCATCTGAGTAAACCAACCATTAGACTAAACCATTCAGAGCAAACCGACCACGCCAGACTGCTCGGAGAAAAAACCATTAGATTAAACAGACTCATCAGAGCAAACCAGACCACGCCAGACTGCATCGGAGAAAATAGACTACTGCATTAGATTAAACCAGTAAACCATCAGAGCAAACCAGACCACGCCAGAACGCCAACATTAGACTAAACCATCGGACTCATCAGATCAAACCAACCGGTTTAATAAACCAGACTCAGAGCAAACCAGACCACGCAGACTGCATCAGAGTAACCAGATTCAGAGCAAACCAGACTGTATCAGAGTAAACCAGACTACATTAGACTAAACCAGACCTCTCATCAAACCAGCTTTAGCTTAAAACCTCCAGACAAATCACGCCAGACTGCATCAGAGTAAACCAGACTGTCAGATAAATCCAGAGACAGACATAATCAGACTGTATCAGAGCAAACCAGACCACATTAGACTAAACCAGACCTCAAACAATTCAGACCACGCCAGACTGCATCAGAGTAAACCAGACAGAGTAAACCAGACTGCATGACTAAACAGACCTCTCAGAGCAAACCAGACCACGCCCTCATTAGATAAACCAGACAGAGCAAACCTCATCAGAGCAACCAGACCACCTAGACGCCAGTAAACAGACCATTAGACTAAACCAGACCTCATCGGCAAACCAGACCACGCTAGACTGCAAATAAACCAGACTACATAGACTAAACCAGACCTCATCAGATCAAAAACCGATTTAGACTAAACCAGACCTATCAGAGCAAATAAACGCCAGACTGCATCAGCTGTAAACCAGACTGCATAGACTTAAACCAGACTGCATCAGAGTAAACCAGACTGCATCAGAGTAAACCAGACTGTATTAGACATAATCAGACTGTATCAGAGCAAACCAGACCACATTAGACTAAACCAGACCTCATCAGAGCAATTCAGACCACGCCAGACTGCATCAGAGTAAACCAGACTGCATTAGACTAAACCAGACCTCATCAGAGCAAACCAGACCACGCCAGACTGCATTAGACTAAACCAGACTACATTAGACTAAACCAGACCTCATCAGAGCAAACCAGACCACGCTAGACTGCATCAGAGTAAACCAGACTACATTAGACTAAACCAGACCTCATCAGATTAAACCAGACTACATTAGACTAAACCAAACCTCATCAGAGCAAACAGATCATGCCAGACTGCATCAGAGTAAACCAGACTGCATTAGACTAAACCAGACTCTATCAGAGCAAAATAGACCACGCCAGACTGCATCAGAGTAAACCAGACTACATTAGACTAAACCAGACCTCATCAGAGCAACTCAGACCATTCCAGACTGCATTAGACTAAACCAGACCATATTAGACAAAACCAGACTAAATCAGAACACACCAGATCACATTAGAGTGAACCAGCCTATATCAGACCGCATTCACCTAAACCAGACAACATCAGACCTAACCAGACTTTATCAGACTAAATCAAACCAAACAATAAACCAAAATCAGGCCATACCAGATCACATCAGATTAAACCAGGCTACATCAGACTGAATTAGATGAAAAATCATCAGCCCTAACAAGACTTTATCAGACTTGGTAACGTTAGTAAGCAGGCTACACCGGACCACATCAGCAGTGAAGTACTCATGCGTCTGGTGTGTGTGTGTGCAGGTGGTGTGTCCCGTTCTGGCCGGCCTGCTGCACTTCTTCCTTCTGTCCGTGTTCTGCTGGCTCTGCATGGAGACGGTGCAGCTGTATGCGCTGCTGGTGGAGGTGTTTGAAAGCGAGACGTCTCGTCGTAAGTACTACTACCTCTCCGCGTACGGCTTCCCCACGCTGGTGGTGGCCATTTCCACAGCCATTCGACTACAGGAGCTACGGAGGACCCAAAGCGTGAGTGTGTTTCTGCAGGACTCTTATGAGGGATATGTGTGTTTGTGTGCGAGTCATTTCTCTCTTGATTTGTGTAGTTGCTGGTTGAGGTTTGATAACTACTTCATCTGGACGTTTATTGGCCCCGCTTCCCTCGTTATTCTGGTAAGATTCATTTACTTATTTATTTATTATTTTATTTATTAACATATTTAATACATTTACCCCTTGTATGTCGACGGAGCTTATATATATATATATATATATATAATAATAATAATAATGAATAGACATCACAGCAGCTGGTTATTAGCTTATTTGCCTGCTATTGCTTTAAAAGCTGCTGCGTGACTCGGATATGACATGCATCTTATTTCTCACAACTCTCTTTACATTTTCTGACACCCTAGCCCCGCCCCCACGTTAATTGCGTTTTTAAAGTCTTAAAGTCCCTACTAATGAGCGGGCGAGTTGAATCGGGGGTGTTAGATGAGGGAGACAGTGCTGGGGTGCCTCAGGACAGTTTTTAAAACCATTTCAGAGACACGTTCTTAAATGTGACGTATATATTGCATGCATGCACAGTTTTAAGGCAGCTTTTTGGTAATATCCTTTAACTGATGGCATAACTAGGACATTGCATGCACATAGTTTTCTTCGCTGTTTGATATTAAATGATACACAGGCTACAGCGCACGCCGGCACCTTTGTGCATGCATTTGAAGCGTGCGCGTGCTACGAGCACAGTATCTTTTCCGTGCTCTTTTGACTCGTGCCTGGCGCGTCTAAAACGTCTCCCGTTTGATGTGGGAGTCATAAAGACGTTCAGCATCTAAATAAACGCAATCCTTTTCAAGAAAAAGAGACTGTTGTGAAGGGTGTGGCCAACCCTAGCCCCACCCCTGCGTTAAATATTTTTAACGCATTAATCTGAAAAATGACGCGTTAATTCTGACACCACTAATATATATGTGTGTGTGTTTGTTTATTTTCATACACATATAATTGTACCTATGTTTTCAGCATTACGTTTAATTTCCAGTATGGTGAATATCGTGAGCCAATTATTTGACCAGACTAATGAACCTAAAGACATATGGATGCACACGAAAAAGTGCTTTTTTTATATAGTTTTTTAAAATGTATTAATTTACATATATTTATTTTTCAGATTTAAATTGTAATAAAAATACTTATTTAAGTGTATGCAGTGTATGCACTATTGCATATCTCATAATGCAGTGGGTTTAACTAGACTAGACCCTCTATTCCCAGTATGAATGTTTCGACTAAAAATGTAAAATAACTGTATTTGTGAGTGGATAAATGGACGGCGCTTACTGGAATGAGTATCTTCTGAGTGTGTTCTGCTCTCAGACGGCTCGTCTGACCTTTGAGCTCTTGTGTTTAGCTGAACCTGGCAGTGCTGGTCATCACCATCCACCGCATGCTACGCCACGCCACCGTCCTGAAGCCAGACTCCAGCCGATTCGACAACATCAAGTGAGAATGCAGGGGTCATACTGGGTTTGTCCTGTAGCCTCATATTTACTGGAAATCTGTTGCTGTATCTAGACGGTAATATACAGCCTCACGGTCCAGACATGACGCATTGCTG
The DNA here is from genome assembly GCA_027422405.1 of Ptychobarbus kaznakovi. Classification (NCBI taxonomy): domain Eukaryota; kingdom Metazoa; phylum Chordata; class Actinopteri; order Cypriniformes; family Cyprinidae; genus Ptychobarbus; species Ptychobarbus kaznakovi. Next base: position 967,120 of record CM049799.1, read on the forward strand.
TTGATCTGTACAGCATGTGGAGACGCTTCTTGTGTAAATGACTCCAAATCATCATCAAGAATTCATGCAAACTTGCCGTTTTTATTATTTTTTGCATTTGTTATAGCAGAAACACAACTGATTTACTATTAAATGCACAGAAAATATGTACTGAATTTCTGATGGGACTGGACATTTTTGAACATATGTGTTTTTAGATTGTTAATTTCATGCACACTCAAAAATAATAAAATAGACCAAATTGTTTACTTTATTATTTAAATTGCCAGTTTATTTTATTAATATTTTTGTATTATATTTTATTTTTATTATTATTATTTATTTTTGTTGTTGTAGCTTTGGGTTTGATAATGTTTAGAATTAGTTTTTGTTCTTATATTTTAGATTATATTTGTTTTTGTATCTTTCATTTCTGTTAAATTTGTATTCCTTTCATTGTGTTTTAGTGGTTTTTATTTATTTTTTTAACATGCATTTAGTTTTTTATTCATTTTAATTTCTTTTTTAGATTAATTTACTAGGCATTTTTATTATCTGAAGGATATTTAAGCATATTTTAATTTAACATGCATTTGTTAAAAAGCTGTTTATTTTTTATTAATTTTTTGTACAGCTTAAGTTGTAGTAATTTCATGTAAATTAGACATTTGGTCTATGCAACTAACTGAAGTGTACGTTTTTGTAATTTGTTTTGTTTCTGTTAGTGTTAAGTGTATGCACTTTACAAGTGTTTTTAGTTTTAGTTTGAAACGGTGTGTGTGTGTGTGTGTGTGTGTGTGTGTGTGTGTGTGTGTTGTGGTGTGTGTTGTGTGTGTGTGTGTGTGTGTGTGTGTGTGTGTGTGAATGTGTGTGTGTGTGTGTGTGTGTGTGTGTGTGTGTGTGTGTGTGTGTGTGTGTGTGGGTGTGTGTCTGCCTGTGCGTGCGTGTGCCTGTGCGTTTGTCTGCCTGTGCGTGTGTTTCTGCCTGTGCGTTGTTGTGTGTGTGTGTGTTGTGTGTGTGTGTGTGTTGTGGTGTGCCCCCCTTGTGTGTGTTGTGGATCTCGAGGTGCTGGACGCTCAGCTCGGTCACGCTGCTGTTACTGGTGTCTCTGACGTGGATCTTCGGCCTCCTCTTCATGAATGATAACAGCGTGGTGATGGCGTACCTCTTCACCTCCTTCAACGCCCTGCACGGCATGTTCATCTTCCTCCTGCACTGCGCGCTGCAGAAGAAGGTGTGTGGCTGTTTGTGTGTATCCTTGCGCGTGTTTGTCCTCCTGACCTGCTTTCACACGCAGTGCTGTGTTCAACAGGTGCAGAAAGAGTACAGCAAATGCTTGCGTCAGTCATCGTGCTGTGGCCACGCCTCCTCCGCCGGTTCCCACGGTTCGCTCAAGAGCTCCGCCCACCGAGGAAACAATCGCTACTATGGCGGCAGCCAATCACGACATGCGCCAGCACAAAGACAGGTAACACACACGCATTCGCCTGTCCCAAATATCAGCATTACAGGAATCTGTGCACCTGGGTCTAAAATCGTACGTGTGTGTGTGTGTGTGTGTGTGTGTGTGTGTGTGCGTGCGTGCCTGTGCGTGCGTGTGTGTGTGTGTTCAGAGTCGTATCAGGAGGATGTGGAACGATACTGTTCGACGGCAGACTGAATCTTCCTTCATGGCAGCTGAGATCAACAACACACCCACACTGACCCGAGGTGAACCACTCACACACACTCCTCCAGTGTGAAACGTCCACGTTAATTATCATTTCATTTCAATTATTTTTATTTAATTATATATGTAGAAAAATCTCAAGCTTTTAAACCATTTTCTGTGCATACGTTATTAATAGGTTCATTTATTTAATAAATGTCTAATAGGCAGAAAAATATTCTAAAATGTCGACATTATAAAAAATATTAGTAATAAAGTTAATAAGAAAAATTGTTAGTATAATCAAGATTTAAAATGTAAAACATGTGACCATTTATTTTAAACAAACTTAAACGAATATTTATATATAATATATTTATATATATATATATTTATATATATATACTTACATACACATACACACAATAAAAAAATAAATAATAAACATTAGTAATAACAAATAGTAAAATCTAAGTAATAAAAGTAAATATGGAAAATTGATACATTTTCACATTTTAAAATGTTCAAATATTTAGTAAATAATTATAAGAAAAAGTATTACTAAAAAAAAAACTATATAAAATATATATTATAAAAACACATATGTCAGGATGCGTTGTTGCTTTCTTTTATATGGACATTTCATAATTTTTTCCCCCATAAAGTATCATTATGTTACTTTTGTTAAAATGTTTTCCCTGAAATCACACCCTAAGGACACAGAGAAGGACCCATATCTCAGCTGTAATGTATCCCTGCACCTCTGTAAGCATCGTGCTGTTTCTCCTCAGGCACTATGGGTAACCACCTCCTAGCCAATCCAATGCTTCAGACCCGCTCTGGCTCCTCCCCTTACAACACCCTATTGGCTGAAACATTCAAGCCCCCCTCACCAGCCGTTTTCAACGCCACTGGTCAGTGTGTGTGTGATGAAAAGCACTGTTTTGTGTGTTTTAGATGTGTGTATCTGTATTCACTTGTTCTTCTGTGTTTCTCCTCTCTTCTGTCTCTTTATGAATTGATCTACAGGCACGTTCAGAAACTCAAGTATGAACACGTCTGTGTTTCTTCCATTTCCGTGTGCTGCTCCTTCATTTTCACCTCCCTGCTGTGTCAATTCAGTTATTCAAACAAAGCATGAAAAAAATGTTGTCTCATTTATACAGTATTGCATTTACATCACAACGACTGGAACTCAGATTTTCCAGTGCTTTAGATGTCCGTTACTACAGAAATGGATTAATAACATTAATAAAAGGGACATCTGGGGCTATTAAATAAAGTTAGCAGAACTGGGGGACTCTGTACAGTGTTGGTTTGGAATGACACGAGTGTGAGTAAATGATGACAAATCATTAATTTTAGAGTTATTTCCATTTACTGTAAGCAAGAGGCATGACAGAGTCTGTGTTTTTGTGGAAAGAGTGAATGTTCTTGTTCATCACATGCATGAGAGAACGTAAACGCCAGAAGCATCACTGTATGCACACATCCAGCATCTGAAACCGCTCACTCATTCAGAATCAATACATATCAATGCCACTTTCAATAATAACAGTCACCTTCGAAAAAAAAAAAAAAAAAAAAAAAAACGCCTTGACATTTCCAAAACAGCATTTCCAGATGGATCTGAATTCAAATTGAGTTCAAACTACAAGCATTTAATTCAGCCGCCATTTAATTGTGCATTTCTCTCTCTGTCCTGTAGAGGGCACACTGTCGCGCAGCCGCGAGTCGTGTGGACTGGAGGGAGTCCGGCTCAACGGAAACTACAACAACAGCTACTCGCTTCACGGAGGGAGTTCGGATCTGCTGGGGGGCGTTCCTGTGGGATCTGTGGGCGTGTCTGGAGAAGTCAGCCCCGCCCTTTTGACGCCGAGAGGGGCAGAGCCAGCTGGAGGTTTGAGGAGGAACCTTTCCGACGCGGCGGCGTTGGAGAAGATAATCATATCCGAGCTGGTTCAGAGCAACCTGCGGCCTTCCACCGATCGCTACGGCAATGGACCGAATTCCACGATGCACCGGCAGGATTACGCGACTTCGACAAGTCACCGAGAGCCTCCGCAGCGGCCCTTACCCCGCCCACCTCCGCCGCCTCCGCAGGATGAGGAGGAGCTGCTGTACAAAGCTCTGGAAAAGCCTCGCCTCCCAGACAAGCCCCGCCTACCTGATAAACCCCGCCTGCCCGATAAGCCCCGCCTCCTGGAGCACGCCCAGTCTGTGTTCTACCAGAGTGAGGAGGATTCGGAGAGTTTCTCAGCAGAAATCACGGACGGTGTGGGCGGGACCGGACCTGACTCCGCCTCCCTGTACGCACGGGATCGTGATTCGTCTTATCCGGACAGCAGTCCCGAGGCACTGGGGGCAGAGCCTCATCCCACCCTCCCGCCGGACGAGCTGTACTTCAGCGCGGGACGCCAAGCGCACATCTCGGCCTTTTACCAGCCTCCGCCTCGCAGGGCCAACGACGAGGCTCGGCTGGGACTGCAGCCCTCGCAGGGGGAAGGCGACGGACAGATGCAACTGGTGACAAGTCTGTGACTAGGGCGCTGGTGACCAGGACACGTAGATCTGGAGGAGGACAATGAGGGTAGACGTCTTCAACATCACCATCATCATCGCAATTAGCTTCTGGGCGAATCTCTCGAAACCATGCATCTGGTTTGTAGGTCAGCCCAAGTTCTGATTTCACTTGATTTTGTAGTGAAATATGAGCCGGACATGTTTCCGTGAGATTCTCGCATAAGTATGAAGCTACTTTCAGATAATGAGCACCATTATCATGTGTCCTGAGATCTCCCAGAAGGAGCAGTGCACCGAAAGCCTTGGGAGATCCCTGTTGAGATGATGATGATGATGATGATGGCTTCCTCCTCCATGTCTCTGTCTCCTGGTCACCCGAACACCCACCCTGCTCATCTCACTTCCATCCATTCTTTGTCCTTTCTGAGAAGAAATCTTCTTATCGGGTATTTTTTCCTCCATTTGTCCATCCTCCATTTCTTCCCTGCTGAGAAACCCAGTTTAAACCATCCTGAGGTGGATATCTGGTCTCCTGGACTGGTCCGTTTTGCTGGTTTTGGTTGGGAGACCATCTGAAAACCACCTTAGGCTTGTTGAGGCTGGTTTTTCAGTAGTATTTATTTATTCAGGGTGGTGTGGTGTATGAGTGTCAGACCTTTATTAGAATGTGATAACACTTACACTAGAGACCGCAGCTCTTATACATGCCAAAAAAATCACACATTTACACTCTTGGGGAGCAGCTACTGTCGGGATCACGCTCTCACCATCATTGAGGTCAAAGAGTTCAACACGTCAAGTAAATCAATCAGATTGGTTGAGGCTGGAGGTCAAAAACGAACTCTTGTGCCACCGGTCTGAATGCCAACCAATCATCTGTGTTGGTGTCCGAAGACACTGACCAATCACGTTGTTGGGTTTGGAGAACATTGTCTCAATGCTCCGCCCCCTTCCCTTGTTTAAGTAGGTTGATCGAGGACGTGATGTTTAACAGCGTGCAGCCAAACGACGGCTGCTCGCAACTTCCTGTAAATAAGAACTGAGAGACGTAACGTCTCTGGACATGCTTCTCTTTCACTTACGAGTTTATGGTTGAAAAAAAGTCTTAAAGAATATGTAGATGAACTGATGACACTGTCTCCTCTTTCTCACTCTGTCTCTTTCAGTCTTTCTCACTCTCTGAGAGTGTTTCATGTAAAAAAATAAGAAATGTTTTTTAACCAAAATAAAGCAAACAGATGCTGTTCACATTTTTCCCCTCTGCTAATCTTCCTAAATGTCATTCAAGAGCTCGGATGTGTTGACCAGGAGGTCAAGGTTCAGCTGGTGAACGGGTAGACAGCATCTCAAGCATCTACGATGAAAACAATTTTAGCAGAATTACATTTGCAACTCGTATAATGTTTGGCGGTAAAGGTTGTGTTAATTTCCTTAAGCCAAATATTATTTAAAAAGTATAGCTGCCTAATGTGATTCAGCCTTATAACATCGACTGTAACCAATCAGATTTCAGGACAAGTTTAGAGTTAAGGTCACTTTTTACGCATACGCGAGGGACCGCCGTATTTTTGTAAAACCGCGCATTTAACTCTCTTGCAGTAATTAGTTTATCCACAAGGTGGCAACACTGCCGTGGGGGTATCGAAAAACTGCATAAACAGACCAAACCGAATGCGGGTTAGCTACAGCGACATTGGAGAAATACATAGACGAAGAGGTTAGAAAATAGCCTAATTTGTACAACTGTAGCATGAAAGAATACAAAGATATTTAAATGGGTTTTAACTCGTGGCGAGAGATTGCGCAAACACTGGCCCCGTTAGGCCAGGAGAGGTATTGACATTTGGCGCAAAGCGCATGCGTACGTGTACGCGTACAAGTCAAAACAGAAAAATAAGGGTTTAAATTTTACCTTTTGGGGTACAACAGCTTGTCGCTGGAGCAGTACCCTTAAAAGGACATATTTGTTCCTGTTTTACCACTAATAGGTATGTATTATTACCTCAAGGGTACGTATTACTACTCTAAGATACTAATATGTACCTATTAGGGGTAAAAAAGGTACAAATATGTCCTTTTAAGGGTACTGCTCCAGCGACAAGCTGTTGTACCCCAAAAGGTACAATTTTAAACCCTTATTTTTCTGTGTGTACTTTCCAAGGCTGTACGGGTACGTAAAAAAAAAAGTGTACTTTGGCCTTTAGGCTGAGCAGTATAAATGTAATAAATCCAAGGGAAATTAAATCAAATTTATCACAGCTGTTTATAACTCTGTTTTATTCAACAGAAATATTGAAAGCTAAGAAATTAAGACCATAAATATTAGTAGTCATATTTCTGTTGTTACATTAATATAAATGTATTATTAAATACTATTTTTATTTTACAGTACAATGCTATTATTGATTACATTTTATAATTTAAAATGTAATTACTTTAATAATAAAAACATTATTATTATTTAGTCATATCAAACAGGGGAGAACAAGGTTTCTTTCGTTAAGTCATAGCTGATCACGTGACTGGTTCGGTATCCATTTGCAACATTTGTTATCGGTTGTGTTTTAACGCCGAGGTGCCATGTTGGTATTTGTGTGTGTGTTTTCTCTTTCAGGTTCCTGAACGCCTCTGAATTCAGAGCTTGATCAATAACAAAGCATTGAGTAGCACAGATGTTATTAGAGATGCCAGTACCTCCAGTGATTTGGGATTAGGTTTGGTCAACAGTGTCAGAAAACATGATAAACACAATAAAGACCATTCGGTTGGGTTCGGAGCATTTAGTGAAGACAGACTTCTCATTAATCTCACCAATGTATTTTTAAACTTATTTTGTTTTGCCTCTACAAGACTTTTCATCTTTAGAGTGTATTTGGCACACTCTCAAGTTGTTTTGGTTTTGAATGTCTTTAAGATTAAAACAACTGAAAGCATTTACCAGTGCAATAAAACAACAAAAATAGGCCTAGCACTGAGCTTTTAATGGTTTGACCATAAATCACTGATATGGAATTTATCAGATATAGCCTAAAAAGCCATTGCTGTTTCAGAAAACCATCAACTACGGAATTATCAAAATATTAGTTTTTAGCAGAATTTGGAAGTTTGATTCAGAGTTGCATGGAATTATGAATCATGAAAAAGCACAGGTTGCCTAGTGATGCATTATGTCATTAAAGATCTATGAAAAGTGAAATCAATAACCAGACTGCATAGGCCTAAAAATACATTCAGATGTGAGTGAGTGGTACGTTTCTTGATCTCATGCAAACCTACAATGGACCAAATGTGAATTAATTACTGTTAATCATAACAAACGTAAAACGTAAATATAAACATATAATTCACTAAAAAAAAAATATTATATTCATAGTGCATTTTAAACAGCTTAGCCATAAGGTTAAAGGCATATTTCAAGTTCAACTTTGAGTCAAACGTGCTCGCCTCAGAACCCTTTACCTGCGGTTCGTGAGTTAAGCTAATGATTAGGCTAATTAAATCATAAACATGACATAATAATAATTTAAATCGTTGACCTGCACGTCACATGATCATTAACCGACATCAGAGAAGTGTGAAGGTGCGAATGTGTTCTGTTAAGATCTCAGGCGTGGTGAGAGAAAATATGTAGACTATGAGCTTTACAGAGATGTTTGGGAATATCCCCGCCTCAGGAGAGAGATGCTCCGGTAGGGTGCGCGGGAGGAGCTCCGTGATCCCCGCCTCAGGAGCTCCGTGACTCAGGAGCTCCGGTGCGCGCAGGAGCTCCGTGACTCCGGGCCACACAGCTCCGGTAGAGGGCGGGCAGGAGCTCCGTGACTCCGGGCCAACGGCTCTGTGACCGCGGGAAACATCAGCCTGCCGTCGGTTCGTGCCAAGCGGACTCCGGGGGATCGTGTGAGGTTAGTCATTCTTTCTGGAGCTACGGTAATGAAATACGCTCTTATGCAGGTCAGAGTAGGGGCGTAGATCACGCGGGGGACGTGCCCCCCATCACCGCGTTTAACCCTTTAGGCGCCAGGGTTTTTTGGAAAAAATGCTGGATTTTGACATCAAGATTTCAAAAGCTTGTGGCTTGACAGAGGTTAAAGATAGAGATCTACTGTAAGTTAGAAAAAATGTTGGGCATGACCGAACGTTTATGTGGGGTGTAAATATACTCATCTAATTTGCATAGTATGACGTCATCACAGGACGGCCCTCTTGAATTTCATCATATTCAGGAAATAGTAGATATTGAATTGATGTTTGAACTCCCCCCCCATTTTAAATTCTTATCCTCAAATGAAAGGTTAGATTTTTGTAAACAAAAGAATTAACAACGCAGATTAATTTTCACATCCTTTTTTATCATATTTACCAAGGGTGCCAATATTTTTGGTCACCACTGTGTATATAAATATATACATTTCTTTTCCTGGAAAACAAGGGTGAAAAAGGTATTTAAAAGGGTTATCATTTGGAATAATTGTATTGGAATATAAAGTTAGTATCTACATTAAATAAGCCAATTAGAAACTACTTGAATAAATAGGTGAAAATACATTTTAAACACATAGTGTTAATTAACTATTAGCCCGAATCTAAATAGGTCAACAACAAAAAAATAGAGACAAAAAATTAATAATAGTCACAAAACTAAAAAGAAAATATAAATATATATAAGGGTTATAGTAAGGTATAAAACTTTATCCTAACTTTTGTGTCACGTTGTGAGGTTTAGAATTTCACTGCATTATTTTATTTGTATTCACAATTATTATTATTGATTTTTCAAAATGCATCTTACCTTTTTCTAACGCAGCCAGTGTTGTCACCATTGCCTTTCCTCTTGAGCGAGTGCTAGAAAACCACTGCAGCCAGCCACCAGGGACGAGTGAGACACACCCGAGAACAATGCATACTATTTCACAAATAATAATAATAGGCATTTTGGAACATACAGCACTTAATATGCTATGCATAGTTTTTATTCATGTGACATAGAAGACATTTTTTCACACGCACAATAAAATGTGCACTCATCTGTTTGTCTGTATGCATTATCACTAAGGTGTTTACTGAATTTGATATTTTAATATCACTGTCTGGTATGCAGCAGAGAGAAGCGTTGTTTTTCCTCCAGGCTGGTGTTGCATCACGTCAAAACTAAGAGTTTCCTTGTTTTACATTATATAAACTGTGCAGTATTCAGTAAGTATTGAGCCATGGAGACGTGGAACAGAGACAGTTTTTGCAGACTCGTTGATTTTGAGTGAGTCACGAGTGAAGTCCAGCGTCTGACTCACTGCTCGGCTTCTTATGAACTCAATTCAGTGACAGAAAACAGGCCAAACGCTCTGGTGGAGCTCCCACATGACTTTAGGATTGGCACACACCCGACTACAAATGGAAAACAGATAATGCAGAACAACCGCTGCAAATGTGAGGAAAGACCTGAGCACATTTAACAGAAATGATCATTAGTCCGTTCCCAGAGGCGGATTCGTTAGTCACCTTTGCAGTCAGGAATGTGCCAACTTGTCTGTACTTTACTGTTTCCGGTTGAACAGCTCATAGAATATAAAATCAGTCGCTTTATGAATGCTTACATTATTATGTCTATGTACGCTGCAGCAGCTCAATGCATGAAGCAGTTGCTTTTTATAGATTACATGGTTGCATACTATATATTACATATGCATATTGTATATGACACATACATGTATTACATATTGCGAATTTCCCTTAAATTTCCCTTTCTAAAATAGCCTGACGAAGACAATTCAGCTAATAATTTATTCATGCTGCAATGCATGGTGTGTGTGTGTGTCTGTCTGTGTGTGTGTCTGTCTGTGTGTGTGTGTGTGTGTGTGTGTGTGTGTGTGTGTGTGTGTCTGTCTGTGTGTGTCTGTCTGTCTGTCTGTGTGTGTGTGTCTGTCTGTGTCTGTCTGTCTGTCTCAGACCACACACACGGAAAGCGTGGTTGAACAGAGGCATCCGTAACCTGCTCTTGCATCACAATATTTTGAGGGCAGGTTGGCAGTTTCCCACGAATCTATCACATCAGTGTTACCCTCTGCCTCTTCCTTTCAGTGTCTATCCATGTTAACTGGATTTCCCCAATTGTTCTCTCTGTAGTAAAATATGTTAGAGGTTGCGTGGGCAAAATGTCACTAATCCTTCCTCCACACCCGACTCCCCTTTCCTCCGAGGAACATGTTGATCTTAACCAGGCTGTTATTCACTGCACCTGGCAGGCGCTTTATAATAACGTTCAGTTGTAAGTAATTTTTAAGTGATTAGTTAGATTTCTACTAGTAACAATTGCCATTTTTGATATCTGTAATTGTATTTTCACTAGTTAAATGCCACCATAGGGCTGCCATTCAAAATCAATTCAATTAAATTGTTGATATCAAAAACTCATATCCTGAGAATGAATAAAAATCAAAACGGCTTGCCTCAATGCTCGCGTGTGTCGGAGAAGATTGTGAGGATCAGTGGTGTTGATGTGGGCCGCTCCAAACCGATTGTTCTGACAGAGGAGCTGATGGCGTCGAGCTGCCGAGTTCAGAATATACATGCTTCTAAATTGTATAGAATATCTGCAGGGATATTGTTTTGAGAAGTATGTTTGCAAAAAAAGAACATTTGGAATGTTTAAATCCATCTTGAATTTGCTCCGTTTAAAAAAATTACTCGAAAATACCAAGGTTTTGGTGAATAGAAAAGTTTGGGCTTGCAGTATTGATTCGGAGAGGAGGGGGGTCTTGGAGTAAAAAAAGGCTGAGAACTACTGCTTTAGGCACTTGGTAGATCTTGGTGAGTTTCTCATTGGAAAAGTAGATCCCTACACACAAAAAAAGCGTGGGCACATTTACAGTTTCTTTACAGAAACGTACAGTTTCACAAATGCACACAGTCCATTTCTGCTCATTTGCAGTTTAAGATCTGCAACCCAAAAAACCTGACCTGTCTGAACTGCTCCAACATCGCATACAGGTAGAAATGAAGGACGTGAGATGGAGAGGTGAGGAGAGTTATGATGCACATGCAGCATATATCAACACACACACGTTGTTTTATACAGTAGTGCCGATCAGTACAGTTGTTATAAATACACTATTGGGAAATCTGGGTTTCCTGACAAGTTCACTCCTTTCAGCCAGGACAAAATTAACTTCAGATGCTTTGATTGGCCAGTGTGTCGCATGACTCATTGGTGACAACACATTTGGGATATATCTGGCCCTATTTAAGGTTTGTCCTGTTTATTGCCAAACTCACAGCCTCATAAGCATGTGCTGATGAAGCGATATGACAGACCAAAAAATAGCAGCACTAAGTGGGGAATATTTTCCACCCACGCTTCACTAAACTCGTTTCTACTCGCCCGCTGAATTCCCCCAAATGTGCAACATAGTATATTCATACACATTAGCAACTTAAAAGGATCTATAACTTCTCCGAATTTTTTTTTTTTTAAATAAACATTTTGACAAACTTTACATTTATCAGCAACTATCACAATCATATATCTGATGTCATATGCAATGCAAAAGAAAAGAGGAACAAAAGCTCATGTCGAAGTGCTTTGTAGTCTGTTTTTGTGAAACAGTAACTTCCACATTCTGAGACGAAATCCCTAAACACGCATGACGTAAGTGCTCGGCAGCAGTGTGTTGTGACCTTTAAGGTGAAACTCAGATTTCCCCTGACTGACCGTCAGCGTATGTAATGGCTAAATCAAACCCAGAGAGAAATGCATACCTGGAATACAGTATAATCTGATCTCAGTTACACTAGCATCACTTTGCTGGAAGCATTCCAGGAACATACATGAGGAGTAAAGTTGAGTCTTACCCCTTCGTCTTACCCCTAGCCCTTGTCGCTTGAAACCGAGTGGTAAGCGCTAGGGGTGAAAACATACCCCTGTGAAATGAGACACCACTTGGTTACTGTTACGTCATCATACATCGTCACTAGCTGGCTGCTACGTCACCAAATGCGACAAGTGTTGATCACTAACGTCTGTAAGCGTGTGTGTTTGTCGATTGCGTGGGTTTTAGTGATGTTTTCTCTAGTCAGAGAAATGTGGGACTGTTGTGCAAATCAGCAATGTAACGTTAGCGTGGAAAAATAGCGATTTTTAAAAACTTTTCGATTAAGAACATGGTTGCAAATATATATGTACAGGACTGTGTGGAGCACAAAACAAGACTGTCGTAATTTTTAAATCAGTTATTTAAGCCAAAAATACTTACATTCATGGGACTCTCTGGATGATCTGGATCGGTGTGTTCTGGGTACACCTTGGTTTCAAGTAAGTTCTTGGTTTTAAGGGGTATCTACCCCTTACCCTTAGCCCTACCCCTCGATCAAAACCAGAATTGGGACAGCCCTTACTCTAACATGAACGCGCAAAACTAAGGGGAAGGGGTAAGACAGAGAATTGGGATTCACCCTAACTCCAGATGTTTTAAACAATAATTGTAGCCTGATAATTGAAAATACAATGTAATTGGCAGCACGGCCATTATTTGGAAAGATATTCTTTGTGTAGGGTTGCCTACTTCGGTGTGGGAAGATTTTTCCAAATTGAGATTTATGCATCATCTGAAAGCTGAATAAATAATATTTCCATTGATGTATGGTTTGTTATGATTGGACAATATTTGGGCAAAATCTGGAATCTGAGCGTGCAAAAATATTAAATATTGAGAAAATCATCTTTAAAGTTGTTCAAATTAAGTTCACAGCCATGCATATTACTAATCAATAATTAAGTTTTGATATATTTACGGTTGGAATATCTTCATATCCTAATGATTTTTGGCATACAAGAAAAATTGATAATTTTGACCCATGCAATGTATTGTTGGCTATTGCTACAAATATACCCCAGCGACTGGGTCAGGGTCATTTAAGCCAAAGCAACCTACAAAACAGATGAAATGAGCGAGAGAGAGAAAAAAATCCACACGAACTCCCGATCTGATGACTGAGCTTCGAAAACCCTGATAAATATGAAACAAATCATGTTTCTGATGGATGTCTGTTTTAATTTTAGAGCTGGGTTTTCCAGAATGTGTCTTGTTTACTTTTCCCCTAAGTATACGATCTGATCACGGGTCTGGAAAATAAAACGTAAAAAGACCCGTCCATATTCAGGAAGCGCTGCGGAGTCAGTTTCAAAAGGGAAGCTGACAGAAATCAACGAGAGTAAAGCCGTCATGTGATGAACACGTTACAGAAACAGATTCAAGCACTCAAGAGAGAGAGAGAGCACTGTGCTGTTTAGACACATAGAGCGATGAAGAGAAGAACACAGTGATGTCATACGAGAAGAGACGGGGATCTGAGAAAGGGACTCTTACTGTAGGCATAGTGCAGCTCCGACACCTGTGCGGATGACATCACTTCCTGTAGGCTCGGATGCACAGGTGACATAATCCAGACACATGGGGCTATTTTTAGAGCGATATTAAAAAAGCTAAATCATGTTTAAACACTAGACACTTTCATATGCAGAAACCGATCCCATATACATCTGGAAATGAGCTAAATTAAATAATGCCTATTAAAAAAATTGGAAAGAGATCCTAATCATTATTCGTGAACCCATTTGATTAAAAGTGTTTTAAGACGAAGCAATAATTCTCTTGACGAACACCGAAATGCTTTGGACAGTGATAACATAAGTTATATTAATATAAAATATTAATGCTAAAGCAGAAATATAGCCTAAGTTTGGAAGGCCGAAGTTCTTTTGATTACACATAATTCAGCAATATGACACGTGCATATGAATATTAAGAGCGACTTACGTTTCTGTGTCCAATTAGTTAGTATACATATTTTTTTTCACACAACAAAATATACCACGTTTACACAACATATGCAACACCCTGGAGCACAAAAGCAGTCATAAGGTATATTTATAGCAATGGCCAAAAAAATTATTTTAAGGGTAAAATTATTGATTTTTCTATTATGCCAAAAAATCATTAGGATATTAAGATCATGTTCCATGAAGATATTTTGTAGATTTCTAACCATAAATATATCAAAACAAAATTTTGATTAGTAATATGCATTGCTAAGAACAACTTTAAAGATGATTTTCTCAATATTTAGATTTTGTTGCACCCTCAGATTCCAGATTTTCAAATATTGCCCAATCATAACAAACCATACACATCAATGGAAAGCGTATTTATTCAGCTTTCAGATGATATATACATCTCTATTTTGAAAAATAAACACTTATGACTGGTTTTGTGCTCCATAGTCACTAATGTAGCTCCATATTCCATGAAATAACGAGCGGAATACGGAGCCAGTCACAGAAATTCACACTTTACTCTCCTCCCGCTTTCCGCCTCCGTTTGCGCAAGAGCGAAAGAAGCGGAAAGTTAGTCGGTTTTTCTCTTCGTGTTTGGGTCTCCTGTGGGCGGGAGGAGGAGGTGACGAGGGAAACCCGTTAGTTCCTCCCCTACGCGTCTATATAACGCTCATAATCTCTCCCATCGAGCAGAACTGCACCTGCTGTGGATGTATATCGCTTTATTTAACGCCGCCGTTCCTCGAGATGTCCGCGTCCGCTGATGTAGAGAGCCAGTCGCCCGCCGCGCGCCCCCGCAGCCGGTGTCTGGACACCTTCCTTACCGTGTCCGTGATCGCGCTCTTCCTCATGTTTGTGGTCGCGCTCGCGGGAGCGCTGTACTTCGCCAAACACATCGAGGACGAGATCAACGCGAGGACGACGCGTCATGTTGACGGAGTTACGGACTCGCTGTTTGCGACGATGCGCGAGACCGGAAACGCTTACAAGGTGAGTTTGTACATCATTTAAATAAAATGTGCTTATTTATAGTACTATAGTATTTAAATATTTGTACGTGTGCCATGGGATTAGATTGGACAGTTGTGTTAATCAAAATAAATGTAAATAATTTGCATAATATGACAATCATTCAGTAACCTGTTAGCCTATTTATTTTTTATCAGTCGGAGCACGGTTCCAATTTAGAATTCTAAGAATAATTCTATAATAATAATAATAATAATAACAAACTCTTGTGATAAATATGGACTAAGCCATCTTTGGGGTAAAATGTAATGTAAAGAATTAACCCGACAACTGCTGGGTTAGTCTATATTTGTCCCACAGTTGGATTGAAACAAACAACCAAGCTTTTTTTAGAGAGTAACAACAATACACTTTAAAAAATAATAATAATAAAGTCAATAAACGAAGCCGATTGATCCATAGGAGTTCAGCAAAGTGTATTTTAATAATTGGTTTAAAAAAAACTAAAAAAATGCATTCGTGTTGTGGTGTTAAGCCAAAACGCCGACACCTACAATGAAACATAAATAATATATATTTTCTTAATAGCTCTGCAGAGCCAGAAAGTATTCCTGAGAAATTAATCAGACTAGGGCTCTTGTTCTACACGAATCGTCAAACCTGTATCTTATGTTTTGTTTCCTCTCTTTCTTTTTCTAGATGCAGAATTTTGCTTACCTGAGAGCCACTGAAAGTAAGTTTCATGCCATTATATTTCACATTTTGAACTTTCTAATAAGGCAAAAACATAGTGAATGTGTATTGCATTCCTTTGCACGTTGGCTTCCTATGTTGAAGTCCTGGGACTGAGCGTGTCTCTTTGTCTCCGCCCTGCAGGTGAACTCAAAAGCGGTGTGATGGCGTGGGAACCTTTCGCGTATGGAACGGGTCACACCATTGGCTCTCTCTACAGCTATGAGAAAAGCCAGAACGTGCTGAACGTCAACGAAAGCGGGAGCTACTTCCTCTACGTCCAGCTCAAGTTTTCCTGCACTGGACGATGTCCATCTGGCCAATTCACTGTCAGCTTTTACAACAAACACAACAGCGAGGAGCTCACCTGCGCCGTCTCGCTGCCCGAGTGGAGCAAGGCAACGCCTCGCAGTCACACGTGTTGGCGCGTCGTGACGTTTCCGGAAAATGAAAACCGGCTCATGGCCAAATCAAAGATCGAAGGCACTCTAGACAACTGGAAGCTGGAGATGAACGACTCTGGCTTTGGGATGTTTCTAGTGGACGGATTAGGAGCGCTACGTCACACGTGATCAACAGAAGCCCGACCGAACTGATTTGGGGCTTATTTTTAATGCTCTATCTAATGAGCAGGACTCCACTAATGTCCATTGGCTAATTTGGAAATGCCTTCAGCTACCAAAAAGAGTGGTTCTTTAACGTTTTAACCACGTTGTTCAAATGCATTCTGCCAAATTTGGTAGATTTTCCTCTACAACAAAAGCTCAGAAAATGCAACGACATCTAGAGACTTTGTCCGGGCCTGAACCAATAAGCAATGCTTCTTAAGCACTATTTATAATTTAAGTATATTTATATGTGTAACGTGTATATTTATATTTTTTGTATACTGTTTTTTTAAAACATTTGTAGACATCACTACGTGTGCGAGTCGTCAAACCGAACCCTTTCGTTCACTGAGTGCATGTACTGTATTTAATCTACTGATGTTTTAAGTGCATCACAGTGGACTTTGACCAGCACTAGTGCCTCGGTTGGGTCTGTACGTTTCGCTGTACGTTCAAGAACTCAAAAAGCTGCATGAGTGAATGTACGTGAAGCTCTACTCACGAGCACGCACTTGTGTTGTGTGTCTGGTGTGAAGGAAAGCACCGTATGAATGCTAACAAACTCAGGAACTCTAGAGATGAATGTAACGGCGTTGATGACAGTGTGTGACATGCTTTATTTTGTAAACCGAGAGTATTTAATAAAAATGCTAAATGTTCAATTTACATAACTGTGGGCTGTTTGTTGAGGTGAGATGATGGTAGCAGTCTTTATGCTAATCTTTTACCCCTGGTTTCACAGACCAGGCTTAAGCCTAGTCCCAGACTAACTAAAAGACATTTGCACTGACTGATCTTAATTTATCAGTGCCTTTGTTTGGTCTCAAGATGCACACCAGTAATGTGTTTTTTCTAAGGCACGTTTATAAAAATTACTTCAATGTCATGATTGAACTTTGGCTTAATCCTGGCTTAAGACTGAAACCGGGCAATAATGGAGTTTTATTCAAGCATCAACTGAATCTAAGATGTTTCTCCTAAAATAAAACATTGATACACAAGTCAGAAGTTGTCTTTTGGTAATGGTTATTAAATTAAATCTACAAGTTGAAGTCAAAAGTTAACATAGAGCTTGCAGAATCTGCAAAATGTTGATTATTATAAAACTTTTTGAATTTGAAGATCGGGGTGAATTTAACTTTATTTGTCTTCTGGAAAACATGTAAATAGCTTCTGAAGGGCAGTACTAAATGGAAATATATATTTAGGCAAAACGAGAAAAATATACACATCTCCATTATGTTCAAAAGTTTTCACGCCCCGCTCTTAATGCATGGTTTCTCCTTCTGGAGCATCAGTGAGTGTTTAAATCTTCTGTAATAGTTGTGTATGAGTCCCTCAGTCGTCCTCGGTGTGAAAAGATGCATCTCAAAATCATACAGTCATCGTTGGAAAGGGTTCAAATACACAAAAATGCTGGAAAACCAAAGAGTTAGTGTGAGCTGAAGGATTCACAGCAGACAGTTTAACTGTTCAGAACAAACAAGGGACTCATGAACAACTATCACTAAATTAATAAACACAGCTGTGCATCATTCAGCTAACAACACAGTGTTAAGAACCAAGTGAAAACTTTTGAACCGGGTCATTTTTATAAATCCAACTATTATTTTCTCTTGTGGACTATATGTAAACATCTTTTATGTGACATATCTTATTCAGGTCAGTACTAAATAAACAATAGCATGCATTTTGTATGATCCCTCTTACTTGGTCAAATTCTCAACATTTTGCAGATTCTGCAAGGGGTGTGTAAACTTTTGACTTCAGCTGTATGTGACCCTGGAGCACAAAAGCAGTCTTAAGCAGCACAGGTATATTTGTAGCAATAGCCAACAATACATTGCATGGGTCAAAATTATAAATGTTCCTTTTATGACCAAAATCATTAGGATATTAAGTAAAGATCATGGTCCATGAAGATATTTAGTAAATTTACTACTGTAAATATATCAAAACGTAATTTTTGATTAGTAATATGCATTGCTAATAACTTCATTTGGACAACATTAAAGGGAAATTTCTCAATGTTTGGATTTTTTTTGCACCCTCAGATTCCAGATATTCACATAGTTGCATCTCAGCCAAATATCGTCCTATGATAATAAACCATACACAAATGACCCTTATGACTAGTTTTGTGGTCCAGGGTCACATATAGAGCTATAAAAATAATGTAGAGAGCCATTTAGGTAACTTGATGGGAAATGTATTTTGGGGAATGGGATTTGAGCTATTTTCATTTGAACAGACGTGAGGACAACAATCTCCATTTGATTGCGTTGATGTCTGGGAGAAGCAGCCGAAATGGTAATGAGATCTCATGTGTGAACACTTTCCTATGGCGAGGTCTTATCAGACCCTGTGGGAGGAAAGTTCTGCTCTGCATCCAGGCCAGCTCGCTCGCATCACTTTCTGTCAGAGGCGCGAAAGCAGGTTTCAGTCCTCAACCGCATGCTGACACATCCGCACAAACACGTCAAACAAACAAACAAACAGCCCGAGTTCGCTCGAGACCAGATATGTGTTGTCAGCAAATGCTATAGGAGAATGCATGTTTATGCACAATGCATGCATGTTGAGTTCTTCCAAATAAAGCTTGCAGATGCTCTATTAACATTAATGGACTTATTGCTTTGTTTCTCTCAACCGGATGTCAAATATTTGGGCATGATGTGCAGAGCATCCGGAAACGACATGAGTCAGTGTGAGATTCGCTTTATTACATCTGACTGGAAGCGAGCGAGTGTGAGACTTCATGACACCGAATGTGAAAGAGAGACTCTACCAAAGACACAGACATTTAAACTCAACACATGAGTCAAAGCTGACTTTACCAAGACACGCTCTTGGTCTTGCTGTCGGTGATTCATCAGTGCTCATTATTCCAACGAGCAAAAACGTCTCACTCTGTGCCTCTGATAATGTTTTGATTTCTGTCTGACCTCACTTATCTCTTTAGTTTTCCCCTGAACAATGAGTTGTGAGTGTAGAGAGAGCTGTAAATATTATTTCATGTCAGTTTTATCTGCTCGAAGTGAGTGGAAATCAGTGAAGCCAGGGCCTAAAATTAGCACTCGCCAAGCACCAAATGCACGTAAAAATTGGCGTTGGCGAGTACATGTGTCAGTCGCCAGTTGGAGGGTACAAAGACAAGATCATCATGATATGCTGTTCTATCGTAAGCGACAAGAGCGGATCAAATAATAGCCTACAAATGGACGAAAACACACACAATTATGTCAGAATGCAAGGTTTTGGTGGGTTACCTCATAAGCGTAGTCTTAAATGAGTTATATAAAGTCTTAAATGACCGTAAAGGGTTGGGAAAAAATCGAATATGTGTCCGATCTGTTTCATGTGCATCGGGTTTTAAAGAGACAGCGCTGCTTTAAAAGTGAAACCTTGCAAATCAAGGAGAAAAAATGTATTAAAAGATTAATCTGTATAGTTTATGCATATGCAATTTATGTGAAGGTTGCTTTAAAATCACTTAAATTAAAAGTTGTTGTATATTTCAGAGCCTATTAAATGTTTAAAATAATGGCTTTCAATTATACTGTAATGTTGAATGGCTATAGGTAAAATTGAGGGAAAATGCATTCAATGGAGACACCAATAGCAAAAGCATTGTAAATATGTTTAGGCATTGTAGTAGTAATAACGGCCTGTTTTTGCAGATAGAGTTTCATGACTGGTATATTTTGTCAAGTCACCGGCTATTGGCAGGTGTGGCAAAAAGTTCATTTTAGGCCCTGAATGCAGCGCTGCTTGACGTGAGATGAAATGAACTGGAATTTTTCATCATGTGATTCTCCATATGCTGGCTGTTTGTAGTTAATTTTTATTTTATTTTCAAGTTAGTTAAGGTTGTGTTGTGATTGGTTGAGAAATGTTAGCATCCCTTTCTTCAAGAAAAGTATTTTTACTTGGCGGCCCTTTTTTTCAAAGCCTCCAGAGAGCTGTTTCTGGAAACCCTGAAAAACTGCCAAATTCACATGACTCATTAGCCCAGAACACGCCAAGCCAACGCTGACAAACTAGTGGCGATGAAAGCAGTCTGTGGTGTCGGCTCACGACGTCAACGTCTGGGTCCAAAGTTGACCTGACACACCAAGCCGACGCTCGACACCTGACGGCCAAGTAGCGTGTCCGTTCTTGCCTTTCTCGTGCACTGGTTCACCAGCTGAACAGCCAATCAGGGGTGCGTTTCCCAAAAGCATTCTTAGATAACTATGGTGGTAAGTTCCATTGAACTCTATTGGTAACAATGGAACTTGCGTCCATAGTTGCTTTTGGGAAACACACCAATGGCGGAGCCAGGATGTTTTCATTGGGGTGGCCAGGCAGGGGCCAGCAACCAGTCTGGGGTGGCAACACACCCCAAAATGATCAGATGGCCCGACTGACCAATGCTGATTCAACACGTCGAATCGGCCGAAAAAAGCAGACGAGGACCAACTTCAGCCGATGGTGCACCGAGAAAACTTAGTCGGCCGACGAACAAAAACTTCCCGGCGGCCAACCGTCGGCTTAGTGTGTTTCGGGCTAAACAAGAACAAAATCTGACATGGACCATCTCATAAATGTTGTTTCATAGTGTTAAAATGCTTATATTTAAGGCTGGACCAGCCATGTGCATTGGTACTATTGATAGTTTTCACATGACTTCACACTCTTATAGGAACTAAAAAAACTAAGCTTTGCTCCACTGACCGCCAGCTATTTTTACGCAGTTTGCATAAGTAGTAAAACACAGATATTAAGGTGTGAAGGGAAACAACTCATTGATGAGATTTTGTTCGGGAAACACCTCATTGATGATGTATATCTGTTTTTTTGTACAGGCAAGATCTATACTGTTGTAAATATATTAAAGCACTTTAATGATTTTACAAATTTTGTCGCCAGATTATAAACACACAATGTGCTTTTAAAGAAAGCTCATGCCTAAATCATAAAAATTGTCCATTATTTAATATTCTGCCCTACGTTCCTTTCAAGAAAATGCTCTGTACCCTGTCGAAACTAGGCGTCCAGTGATGACAGTGTAAGGAAAAACGGCCTTGGCCCATTGTGTTGAACCGTTAGGACTTGAGCCGCTTTAAACAGGAGAAGACCTGCTTGCGTTTCAGCTGGCTATTCCGGCCTCTAATATTTATATATATATTTAATCTGTTTTGTTAAACTGAAACAATGATGTGGTGTGAAATTGTGTGAAATATGTAAATTATACGTCATTACACGTTATATTAATATGGTGTTTGCTGAATTTGATCTATACTGTTGTAAATATATTAAAGCACTTTAAGTGTTTTTACAACATTTTGTCGCACTGGTTAATGATTTAAATATTGGCTTAATATGGATTGTAAATGGCCAAAACTTGCATTTTGTTCAGAAATACCTTTGTTTTATTCTTTTGAAAGGTGATTCAAATATTTGCAGTGCTACGGATGTTTGCCCTCCGGGTCTTCGAGACGGGCCATGACGTCTGAGACTGAGACTATTATATGTCTAACCTCTTTGCTGTAAGTTCACTCAGCACGCATCCAGACAGCTGTATTTCAGTCGTGCAACTACAGGTACTACAACAAACGCCATAATCTGAGCTTGTTTTTAATAACAAGCAATTCAATCTAATCTGGCCCATCTCCAGATCCTTACAGTTTCTCTGGAAAGTGTTACAAGGCAGGAGAAGGTCTGCATGACTAAAGGCGTTGAGAAAGAGCCCGACCGCATATCTAACCGCGTCCTGCAGTCTTCCTGTTAGAAGGGCACCGCTTCTCAGCAGGCACACACTTTAAGGAGGATTTCATGCTTTTTAGGCACAATTACCATGACTCACCAGACACGCTTACATGCACAACTAAACATCCTAATTGAAGAGATGTCTCACTGGACATGTAGGTGTAGCCAGTAGACCAAGAGACGATGAGCAAGCTGCAAACATGACGGTTATGAAACACCAGAGATGCTGCTTCCAAACAAATCTACTCCGGTAGACGTCTTTGTCCTGCTAAGACCTTCTTCAGAAATCACAAACAGCTGTAAAATGTTCATGCTTATCAGCAGGTCTGCAGCCGTGTCTCTGCTGAAAGCAGCTCGGCGGGTCTCTTCTGCCACCTGTTGATGGATGAGGAGAAGTTAACAAGATTGGCTTGTTCTCATACAGCTCTGCTGCATCTTTGACTGTCTTCTGTGATTGGTTGGTTGTCAACCTTTTAAGAGTATGGTTTATTATAAGGACCGGCACCTGCACACACACACATTATATTCTTTATTTTTTATTACCACTCATCGTATTTTATAAAAAATAAAGCTTCTGAAAGTGCTGTAACAGACCCAAAAGTGGGTTTCTCAAATATGTTAATGTAGTTAATGTAGCGATGCCATAGCATAGAAGAACCAGTTTTGGAGCTTTTAGTGAACAGTTCTTAAAGGGATAGTTCACCTATTAATTACTCCCCTTCCATTGATGAATTTTGTAAAGGCAACTCTTAGCACTAAGATTTTTCATGAATGCCCAGGTCTTAAGGCGAATTGTTAAGAGTACGGAACGAGGATTAAAGCTTAAGAGTTTCTTTAGCAGTGGAGAAAATGGATGAAACATGAAGAGGGAGAAGAAATGTGTTGCACACAATGCTCAGTGAGTTAATAGACGCTGCACATTTTGCAGGGACAAGTTTGTGACAGACTTATTAAAGACATGTTAACATCACTGCGCAGAAATGCCATAGCACCAGAAATGTAATCACTACATTAACAAATTTGGCAACTGGAAAAATGCAACAGCGAGATGGGTCTGTTACAGCACTTTGAACCTTATTGTGTCGCTCATTTCTATAAAATACGTTAAGTAGCAGCATGGTAAATAACAAATAAAGAATATAATGTGTGTGTGTGTGTGTGTGTTACGCCGCGCGCGCGCGAGAGAGAGAGAGTACGGTAAAACAGGAAAAAATACGCTTGTAATTCAAAGTGAAGGCTTATAATAAACCCTACTCTTAAAAGCGCTCTTACTTCCTTCTTGGACAACCAACCAATACGTCTTCAAAAGACTGTGTTATGCTAGCAACGGGTCAGCCCCGCCTCCTCACTAAGATAAAAGTTTTTGTCTTTTCCTCGCTCAGTTGCTCTCAGATTGGTCCCCTAAGCTGCTTACAGGTCTGGTCTCTCTGGTCTTTAGAGGAAAAGACACCGATGCTAGGAAACAAACCAGCAGCTCATTTTTCTCATGCCACTCATTGCTCTCTTTCTCTCTGAGTAACAGAAAGAAATGAGAAGGGAGTAATAATAATAGTTTCTGGAAACTTCCACCAAGTTGCTGAATCAGAAGTGCATGCTCTCAACGCCCCCGTCTCTCGCTCTCGATCTATCATCTATCTATCAGCAAAGTAAGTGCATGGCTGTTGGAGGAAGTGACATCAGACTCAGAGTTCTTCTTCCTGTCGTGTGAGTGGCTGCGGAAGGAAACCACCAGGTGTGTCAAATATGATAATGAGTGTGCGAGAGCGTACATTATAAAGCCACGTTCAATTCAAAAGCCCTCACACAATTAACTCCTGTTCTCAAGGGGGCTTCTATTGGCAGTTATGTATGCATGAAGTATGAAATATAATATGCAGCTTCCAAAGTGAACCGAAGCCCTGAGAACATCTTGAGAGATCAAGCTCACACATGTTAAGATGTGTCATGTTGTAATCGCATTAACATTGCATCTTATAGCTGATGCGTGCACTTTATACACTTGTGACTGAGCTGTGACGTCAAAAGCAGCAAGCCAGGAACACAACTCATATTTAATTGCTTCTTTTAAATTAATCTGCTACTGGTTTTATGGGACATCACAAATGGCATCTGGGACGGATTGATGAAAATCTTCTTAAGATCTAAGTTAAGAAATGTCTTAAGATAAAGTTCGTAAGAATGGTCTTAAGTGCAATTCTTGAAAAAATTCTTAATAAGTTCTCAAATGTATTCTTAAGAACATCTTAATTTTTTTCTTAAGAAGAAATTAGGAATGAAAAATGTCTTTATCTGAGTGAATACATGACAGCACACCCTTTATTGTCTTTTTGCGCTTTTTGCAGATTACCCTCATAATCATAATCAGCACGCACACTCTTTTTGTCGCGCGCTCAGCTTCACGTTTTTAACGCGGCCGTGTTTTTGAACAGCCCAGCGATCTGTTTCGGTTGAGCTACAAAATAAAGATGGCGTCTAAAAGTTGCGTTTGGTGGTTAGTTTGTGTATAAATGCATATTTCTGACTAACTTTCTGCACTTTTGGGGTTATTTCTAGCGAGAAACCAGTGTTGTAGTAATTTCAATATTAATTTAGTTATCACCCAAACTCGTTCTATATTGTTGTAGATCATTAAAATCGTTACGAAGCCTGTCTGAACTCAGTCTCGCGAGGTGTCTCCGTGCTAAAGCGCTGTTTAAGTCATTGCCTGACAGGGCAGAAAGTCAGATGTCTAAGCTTTCGGATAAAGCCTCTGTCGTATTTATAAGCTAAAATAAATTGTCCAATTAAAGCTCCCTATCTGACTCGTTTTTGTAGAGCTGCTACTGAGTTTTGAAGTCAGCGAAAAGTAGCGTCACACACATATGCTAATCATAACCAATCATTGTTTACATTAGCATCCCTGTCACTTCAGAAAACTCGTGTACATCTCTATTAATAGTCCTACTGTGTATTCTATGTAGCTAGTGCTTAAATATTGTTGTAATGCTTAAATATAACAATTAATTTGAAATAGCCCAATACATTTATTAAATAACTCTTACTGTTTAGGATTTAAGACAAGTCTGGGGCGGTCCTAAATTTAAGAAGGTATTTACGATGATTTTTAAGAAGATTATTTTCAAGAATTTGAATTCTTCTTAAGTTTTGTTTTAAGAACAATCTTATGAAACAAATATAAGAATATACTTACGAATAATTTTTGGGAATACTAAATATTTGTAACTTTTTTCTTAAATAAATACAAAATAAGACGAAAATGGCAGTTAAGAATACATTTCTTCTTAAGAATGTTTCGTGAATCCGGCCCCTGCACTGTAAAAAATATATTTCAAAGTTGTAAATAAAAACGTAATAGAGATTTTATTCCACTATCGTTATCTGCATTATTAGTGTGTTATGTCTTCAGTATTGTCTTTTATATTGGGAAGCACTTTGCTCAACTTTGTTTTTTAGCTGGTTAGTACATTGTACAATTTTATTTTTCCAAATTTCGTGTTTAATTCAATGTTGCTTACTTGTCATTTTTTGTGAAATGCACTAGCCATACTAAGTCCTAATTGTTTCAAAGGAATTTTTTATCAGTGTGCAAAATGTAACAACTCACCCAGAACACGTGTTTCTGACAGATTTTGATAATTGCATGATCATTTTGCGTGTGACCATGAAATTGAAAATGCGAATCAACTCAGTTTTGATCCATGTGCATGTAGTTTTTGTGGACTTACTCTTTTGCATAAGCATGCATATGCATATGCATAATCATAATTGGTGTGAACAAGAAACTAATTTATTATTGTATGTTGGAAAATCAGCCAAAGCATTTGAGAGAGACTGTTTTTTGAATCCACGTGGTGTAGTACCAGCATCGGCTGGACCCTCACTAAACAGCCAAACAAGACCCCCAGAATCGGACCTATGGGTCCCAGTGTGTTTGAGAGACACCAGTTTGATCCAGACGAGCAGAAAACACCAGTCTCTGTTCAAATGGAAAGAAAATCGAAACTACACAGCCATTCGTTTGTTTGAGGGTTTGTTTGGAAACTTCCGTTGTGAATGCAGAAATGCGCTGAGTCAGGAAAATGCAACCACTACCCCCCCTCCCCCCCTCCAAAAAACCCGTTTGTTCCTGTGCTCTGTCTTCCACCACATCATGCCGTCCCTGCTTATCTCTGTCTTCCCTCCACCTGTCGTGCTGTGTGCATCTCTGCATTGAGCACACTGCGGTTAAATCAAGAGCTGGAAAGATAAGCAGCATTGTGCAAGACTATTGTGACTCGCTAGAGAAGACTCTCACATTGCAATATTTTATTATTGTGATACACGTTTAATGCACATTGCAGTCGATATCAAAATACAGCATGCACTTTTATAAATAACAACAAATAATGTCGCGTGAACGCACCGCTGAACGTTCGATTCAAGCGCGCGGTCTCGTTCGTTGAACGCACTTAAAGGAACAGTTCACCCCGAAATTAAACATTTACCAAAAGTGTCCCCAGGCCATCGAGAATGTAGATGAGTTGGTTTATTCATCAGATTTGGAGAAACTTAGCATTACAGTGAATGGGTGCCGTCAGTCTGATAAAAACATCACAATAATCCATCAGTTAATAACATCTGGAGAAGACAAAAGATTAAACAAATGGAAATATGAGACATTTGTGGTCTGGTCTAAATCAGGAGAGAAATCAAGCCCTCTTAATTAATATGTGGCTGGGTTTTGATGTTGGAGACAACACCAGAGGAATCGTTATTATGGATTATTTACACATCTTAATGATGGATTGTTTCAGCTTTTATCTTCTCCAGATGTTATTAACTGATGGATTATTGAGATGTTATTCTCATTCTGACGGCACCCATTCACTGCAGAGCATCCATTGCTGATTTTGTAATCTCTAGCCATGAATGAACATCTCGGATGGCCTGCAAAGGTTCATTTTTGGGAGAAAGTGTTCCTTTCATGTGTTCTTGACCTACTGTGGCGGTAAAATACATCGGTACTGAAGGAGCTGACGAACTGAAAGATGTTTTAAAACTTGCTCCATCGTGACAATAGTTGAAGAAAATAAGAAAATTAACCTGACCATAACGATGACTAAGGTTTATAAACACACACACACACATATATAATATATATATAGTCAGCTTATAATAGATAAAGGATAGATAACATAACTTGTTTACAAGCATCTCAAACATGTTTTCTTAAATAATAATAATAATAATAATAAAAAACATGATTAAAAGAGAAATGGCATCTTCAGCAATACACACTCAATATATTTTATTCACCTGCAGAAGTTACAAAAATAGCACAATTCTATAATGCAAAAATTCATAAAATATGTCAGATGATATTTAAAAACTGTAACGAGAACCTGAGAGATTTTCTCGCAGCAGTATGTCAGTACTTAGACCATGAAGGCACCAAAGAAGTTCTCGTTACGCGTCGCTGTGCACCTGCGAGCTGTTATTGACCCTCACGAACACACTGTCTCCTTTAGACAGCTGGAAGACGCCCCCCAGGTAGCTGTTGCCCCTCCACGAGGATTCACTGGCGCCGCAGATGTACCTACAGGGAAGACATGGATGAGCTCCAGCGCTTGCAGTCGTGACCTGAAGCGATCTGTGGTGCGGTGTGGAGTACCTGGAGCTCTGCATCAGCTCGATGGCCTTGGAGTTGTACCTGTCTGTGCACTGCATGACCTGATGCTTGAAGTAGTTGCACTGCTCCAGGTGAGCGATCTTGGAGAAGATGTAATAGTGTCCGTCCTGCTGGACGTGTAGACTGTTGTTCTTGTATTCCAGACCACTCATGAACACGGGGAAGCTGTCGGTCCTCCAGCGCAGGACGCCGTTCCCGCCGGACACGGGCGAAGCGACTACACAAACACACACAGACGTCAGCTGCAGTGCTTTTAGCAATATGAGCATATTTCAGAAATGCACTAAAAGTAACAGAAGTAGACGGTGTTTCATACTCTGCAGAAATGCTGCCGGTTTGCTCTGAGCTTTAAGGAGGCTTTGCAGGCAAAGCTTCATTGAAATCTGTGGAGAAAACAAGCCGAATGAACACCGAACACATAGTGAAGAGCAGCGCTTCAATGCTCTGACTGTGTGTGTGTTTACCAACCATTTGAACCTCTGGCAAACGAGTACTTCTCTCCCTGCGGAGAAATATTTACAGCAGCGTTAAAACACAAGTTTATGTACACAACACACTTGCGTAAAAACAAATATACTCACTTTTCTATATTCCCTATTCGGGATATCTGACGTGGTCTAGGAAAAAAATTGAGAAAATATTTGATGTTTTTCACAACTTTTTCCTGGAACGTTTTTTGCATTTCAGATGTGAATGAAACCAATATTTGTGACCCTGGACCACAAAACCGAGATGCAACTGAGTGTGCAAACCTTTAAAGTTGTCTAAATGAAGTTCACAGCAATGCATATTACTAATCAATAATTAACTTTTAATGTATTTACGGTAGGAAACTTACTAAATATCTTCACGGAACATGATCTTAATATCTAATGATTTTTGGCATTAAAGTAAAATGTATAATTTTGACCCATACAATATATTGTTGGCTATTGCTACAAATATACCCGTGCTGCTTTTGACTGCTTTTGTGCTGCAAGCTCACATATAGCATCATTTTTCTATCACTCATCAGCTATTTATAATTTTTTACTAGATATCTAGGGTATTCAGGAATCTATTGTTTTAACGTTTTTAACAAAACCGATGATTTAAAAAAAGACTCTTTAAAGAGTTCTTTAAGATCTGCTTGGATGCATGTAAAAGTCCTCATAACACGCTGTTATGTCACCAATTGATCTTAGTACACAGAGCCTAATTTTGTATTGTGTCTGTATGTAATGGTTTTTCTTGTTTTTGAAAATGTCCCAATGGCTTTAGGTGTAAGTGTGCCATGTTTACAGGAAATCTACACAGTAATCTAAAACCATGAGCAGTATGCTGCGGGGGTTGTGTAACCTAGTGGTTAGAGATTTTCTGGGCTAGTTACCAAAGGATTCAAATCAAACCATCAGCAAATGCAACCTCTGCTGAACTAATACTTGCCATTGACCAAAGGATAGATTATCATGACT
Organism: Ptychobarbus kaznakovi; assembly: GCA_027422405.1. Classification (NCBI taxonomy): domain Eukaryota; kingdom Metazoa; phylum Chordata; class Actinopteri; order Cypriniformes; family Cyprinidae; genus Ptychobarbus; species Ptychobarbus kaznakovi. The sequence goes on from CM049799.1 coordinate 996,278, forward strand.
GACACTAGAACAGCACGGGACTGCCTGTGTTCACCAAAAGACCCCGATTCCTCTGATCAGGGGTCAAAAAGGTCATTTTGAGGCGTTTGGCAGAAGATGGGAAGATTCCCCGCAGCGCTACATGAAGTGATATAGCTCATGTTATCTAAGTCACACCACATGACGACAGAAAAGATAACGGGTGATGAAAACGGGTGAGAAACACTGTAAAAGAGAGGTCGAGCTGCTACAGCAACTAAAATACACGTGCACTTGCCCTTTAAGATGTACAGTAAGCGTGTGTCACCACGAGTGCAATGACTATTGGGGGTTTTTCCAATTTAATACATGTTTTCATTACAAATATTCTCAGAAGTGCCATCTAAGTGAAAGCTGAAGGTGTTTTTGAGTCAGTATTTGGTGTCTGGAGCTATACCCGATGGTCAGGCTCTCCAGCATGATCTAAAGAGAGCGTCTCGGTCTTATACAATACAATATACAAATTAAGCTCAGATGAGCTTTATTTGTCACATACACAATTATACAGAGTATAATGAGGAGTGAAATGTGTTCTCTGCATTTAACCCATCCAAGTGGAGCAGTGGGCTAAAGAGAGCGTCTCGGTCTTCAGATCGAGCCCATTGTAAATACTCATAACTCTAGAAAGTTCATGTCCATGTGTTCATGTCCTCATTTAAGGGTCACGCTTGTGATCCTCGGGGGTCAAAACTGGTCAAAGTTTTGCATTTGGAAATATTTGGGCATAATTAAAGACTGTTTCAGCATGGCTACTTGATAATGCACAATTGATTTTCCCCATTCAGATCACAGGTGTGACTTTTTTTTAATGATGATTTTCTATTTTCTAATCGTGTTTGCATCCTTTGTGTGTGTGTGTGTGTGTGTGTGTGTGTGTGTGTGGGCATGTTTATGTGGTTTATGAGGACACAAATTTGTATAATGACATGGGTATGACATAGGTATTACAAGGAGAAGGTGATTTATGAGGACATTTTCAGTGTCCCCATAATTTAAAACGCTTATAAATCATACAGAGTGAGTTTTTTTGAGGGAAAATATAAATGCACCGTCTCCTGTGAGGGCTAAGTTTAGGTGTAGGGTAGGTGTAGGGCAATAGCACATACAGCTTGTACAGTATAAAAACCATTACGCCTATGGAAAGTCCCCGTAAACCATAAAAACCAACATGTGTGTCTGTGTGTGTGTGTGTGTGTGTGTGTGTGTGTGTGTGTGTGTGTGTGTGTGTGTGTGTGTGCATATAGTAAGTGCAAACATTTGTAAAACATTACAAAAATTAAAAACACAAACTCTGGACACAAAATATCTAAGTACAGTGCTAACTGTATGATGAGGATCCCATGCAGGAGGACTCACCGCGGGCCTGTTGTAGAGATGCATGATGAACCCAGCCTCGATGAAGACGCCCAGCAGAGCCACGGCCAGCAGCAGGTAGATGACGGAGAGCCGCGGGCCGTCCCTCCTGACAGACACCTGAGGTGGGAACGCCTGGCTGTCCACAACAAACACCTTCGTGTCTTTATTCACGCTCTCAGCTGCATCCGCCATGCTGCAGCTCCTGTACGACTGACCTTACACCTTCAGACGGGAAACCTCCCGCTCCTCCAGAGAGTGTGTGAAGCCTTCAGTGCAGTGTGTGAGAGTCCATGCTCACCACCAGCACAGCAAACACACCAGCATCATCTGAGCTTCAGAGTCTGCTGAGAGCAACCTGACATCCTCTGACCCTGAGCCTGACTGAGCGCAGAGACACAGAGAGATGACCGCCCACTGCTGCTCGCGGAGGGGTGTGTGTCTCAGAGAGAGAGAGAGAGAGAGATGACCGCCCACTGCTGCTCGCGGAGGAGTGTGCGTCTCAGAGAGAGAGAGAGAGAGAGAGAGAGATGACCGCCCACTGCTGCTCGCGGAGGGGTGTGCGTCTCAGAGAGAGAGAGAGAGAAAGAGAGATGACCGCCCACTGCTGCTCGTGGAAGGGTGTGCGTCTCAGAGAGAGAGAGAGAGAAAGACTGAGAGAGAAAGACTAGAGAGAGAGAGAGAGAGAGAGAGAGAGAGAAAGAGCGCTAGGGAGGGGGTTCACCAGAGGAAAGAAACTAAAATGAGGAAGTTTTGGCTGTATGATGATAATTTGTTTCTAAATACTTACGTCTGTCTTCTGAAACCTCTTTTTTTTGTTCTCCATTTACTTAAAAAGTAACTTTTTGTTATTGTTATTAAAAAGTGACAATATCTTTCTTATTACATACAAAGTAACTTATTATTGTTACTTAAAAAGTAACACAATCCTACTTAGTATATAAAAAGTAACTGTTTATTATTATTACTTAAAGTATTATTGCTTAAAACAATATTGTGGTAATC
>CM049799.1:1003653-1066153 GCA_027422405.1 Ptychobarbus kaznakovi
GTACCAGGTGACCGTCACACTTACGAGCACGCGTTCTTCCGGGAAGCGGAAACAGAACGTTCGTGTGTGCTTCTCATAACGATCATGGAGCGCTTTGTTTCCTGAAACATTTCGAACGTTCGTGTAACACTTTTTAAATATTCAGAACGTCCAGAGAACATTCAAAAGTAACAGTCTCGTAATATTTGCCACTGAAAAGATACTATTACAGTATAGTGTTTTTGAACCATACTGTGTTATACTGTATATATTATAGTATTTACATCACTTTGTTAATGAGTGCCACAGCATACTGTAGTATTAAACTGTAGTGAACTGATAAACTAATAATACTGTAGTGTATCTACTACAGTAGTGTATTGTAGTATAATATACCCTATAGTTGTAGAAAACTAAAGTCATTTGATTTTATTACTATAGTTGATATATCTCCACAACATATGAATTCTGTAGTGTGGTTCAAAAACACCATAGTGTTTACTATAAACTACTATAGTATTTACGTTAACGTTTATGGAAAAAAACGTGTTATTTATGTAGTCAAGGAGCCGTTTCATGGCTTGTTTACTGTGATTTTACCACAGCTGCACCAGAGTTAAAAGGTGTGAGATGTTTGTTTATCACGGCCTGTCGTATATATCCTGCCTCAGATCCGTGATGACATCTTATTCACACAACATCCACACATGTTGTGCCGGTTTTTAAGTGAATGATGCTTGCCTTATAAAGCTTCCTGCCTGGTTGCTAGGGTGCTGTGTGTGGTTGCTAGGGCACACAGAGTTAGATGTCGCGCTGTGTTTGTGCAGGTGATCGCTGGAGCAGGTATGGATGTGGATTTCTCCATCGTCTCTCCTCAGGGGATCTACCTGGTCTCAGAGTATCGCCGTTCTGACGGCGTTCATATGTGAGTGTTCACATCTCCCTCAGTCACTATTTCATTTTGGGGATCGTTCTATGCTGCTAATCAGCTAGTGCTATAGTATTACCGCCTCATCGTACTTCACTGTACTATGGTGCTGTCACATACAAGTGTTAGGGCCATTCACACAAAACACATTTGCACTCAACTGAGCTGCTTTTCTATTGTTTTTCTATGTAGACATGCGATAGGCGACTTTAAAAACAACAAATGTTACAGATAGCACACAAAGACCAATATCTATTTTTGGGCTAAATTTGGACCAAATCCGACGGACCAAACAAAGACCAATTTTCAACGTTGATTTTTTGGGGGCTAAATTTGGACCAAATCCGACGAACCAAACAAAGACCAATTTTCAACGTTGATTTTTTGGGGCTAAATTTGGACCAAATCCGACGGACCAAACAAAGACCAATTTTCAACATTTTTTGGGGCTAAATTTGGACCAAATCCGACGGACCAAACAAAGACCAATTTTCAACGTTGATTTTTTTGGGGCTAAATTTGGACCAAATCCGACGGACCAAACAAAGACCAATTTTCAACATAATTTTTTTGGGGCTAAATTTGGACCAAATCCGACGGACCAAACAAAGACCAATTTTCAACATTGATTTTTTTGGGTTTTTTTTGGGGCTAAATTTGGACCAAATCCGACGAACCCGACTTTGTTTTTTTGGGGCGGACCAAACAAAGACCAATTTTTTTGGGCTAAATTTGGACAAATCGACGGACCAAACAAAGCCAATTTTTTTTTTTGGGCTAAATTTGGACCAAATCCGACGAACCAAACAAAGACCAATTGACCAATTTTCAACATTGATTTTTTTGGGCTAAATTTGGACCAAATCCGACGAACCAAACAAAGACCAATTTTCAACGTTGATTTTTTTGGGGCTAAATTTGGACCAAATCCAACGAACCAAACAAAGACCAATTTTCAACATACATTTTTTTGGGGCTTAATTTGGACCAAATCCGACGAACCAAACAAAGACCAATTTTGTTCTAAAATAAGGCCATGACGGACCAACTTGATATAGCCCAAAAACCGACGTCCAAATTACGTCTGGTGCTGGGTGGACTGTAAGATGTCAGTTTTAGGTACACTCTAAACCATAAACATCTTAAAGACATTTGATAAGATATGTCCAGATGACAAACACTCTTTCAGATGTCAACTAGACGTCTCCATGATGTACGTGTGCTATCAGGGTGCAGTACAACTCAAATGACTTACCTTTGTTTTCATTCCACAAACATAAAAGAACTAAACGTTCAATCGACCAATTCAGTGTTTGCAAACAGTGATGACGTTTTTGTGGGCGGAGCCTATTTGGTTGCAAAAAATGGACTGTTTTTCCAGTAGCAGTCTATGGGAGCCATGGAATAAAAAGGTAAAATTGCGATTATATTTAAAATGTCTTAGGAGTAAAAACAGCTAGTCATTCTCTCCTTTCCCCTCGACTCAGAATATGAGTTTATATCCCACACTTCTGGCTTTTTTCCAGCAGAATTGACAAACTAGGAGATATAAACTTGCGTTTGGCGAGAATAAAAAAATCAGAATTGTGAGATTAAAATAAATAAATGTTATTAGTAATAGGTTTATTATTTCATGCTGTAACTGTAGTGCTAATACAATACGTCCCATATGAACAGCATATGTGAATATTATATAGACGTATTGTTTAAATCAAAGTTATGCTTTAAAAGTAGAGAAATCATAGCAGTTTTCATCTGTTTAGCTTTAAATGACGTCTTTGATGACAGTATTTTATAAAAATGATTTATATTCTGATTCTGACATCCAAAGGCTTATTCTATGAATTTTACCCATTTCCCTCCACTTGTTACCAGTGTTTAATATCTCATATTTCAGACTTTATAACTCAATTTAACAATTGTGAGTTTGTCAATTCTAAGAAAAAAGATATAAACGCATTATACTGAGCCGGGGGGGGGGGGGGGTGTATAAGATATAATCTCGGAATTATGAGAATAAAGTCAGAATTTTAAAATATAAACTCAACTTTACCTTTTTTATTCTTTTATTCCATAGCTCCCATAGACTGCTACTTGAAAGCGGTAATTTATTCAGATAGGCTCCGCCCACAAACAAAGTGTCTGTTTGAAAACAGAACTCTCATGTTTGCGCTGAAGATCCGTGTCGTATGATTGGCTGCCGGTTACTCGCGTGTGATTGGTCCGCTGTTTTCAGGGTGGAGTCCACGGATGCGGGAGACTATCAGATCTGCTTCGACAACAGCTTCAGCAGGTTCTCTGAGAAGATGGTCTTCTTCGAGGTCATCCTCGACCACCCAGCCAATGACGTCGGAGCGGACGACGAGTGGGCGGGGCTTGGAGAGCCCGAGAGCCTATTAGAGTACAAGCTGGATGACATAAAGGCGAGTGAATGCGAATGCTTTCATTTTAAGTGCTGTTATTTTGGCATTCTTTATACTAAACACTATGTACTCATATTTCTAGTAACATTTTACTTTTTATTTTTAATAACTTCATGTGCTTTTGTCATTTTCATTGACAAAATGAAAATGACCCCCCCCCCCCTCCTCTCATCTACTATTTATTTCAGCTCTATTTCAATTACCAAAACAGTTTTAATTAATCAATAACAACACTGACTTTAAACTAAATCTAATTTCTTAATTGACATATGTGCGTGTGTATATATAACTGGATAATAATTAGTGCAAAACTGCTTATTTAATTTAAAATAATCTCCCAATGCAAAGCTTTATTTACTTTTAGCTGCGTTATATTAGTATTATTTATTCATATTTCAATTCAATTAACATTTTTTCTTTCTAATAAATTTTTTTATGTGCTTTCATCATTTTAATTACATCTATTTAGCTTTAATTTCAATTTTAAGTTTAATATTTAAAAAGTTTCAACATTTCTAATTATGAAGTTTAAGTTTTACATTTAATATTTGTTTTAAGTCAGCTTTATTTCAATTACTTATGTAAAAAAATCAAAAACATTTAGCCTTATTTAAATATTATATACATATTTTTAATTCTAATTAGTCAAATTTAAGATCTAAAGTTAGATTTTCATCCGATATTAATAAATTTTTTAATTTCTGAATGTCATGTTTGACGTTATGAAGTGTTGTAATTAACTATAAGAGCACTTTAAGCAGAATAATGTAATTTCTTGATGTAAATATGGTGCTTTTTTAGTGTGGATTGTGATGAGGTTTCTGTGATGTTTTGTGAGCAGGAGTCGATGGAGACGGTTCACCGGCGGCTGGAGCGCAGTCGGCAGATGCAGACGGTCCTGAGGGCCTTCGAGGCGCGCGACAGGAACCTGCTGGAGGACAACCTGTGGCGGGTCTCCTTCTGGTCCTGTGTGAACCTGCTGGTGCTGCTGAGCGTGGCGCTGACGCAGGTGTACACGGTCCGCCGGCTGTTCGACGACAGGAGGAGAGTGTGCTCCTGAGACCACAGATAATACGAGAGACTGGACGTTACGAGCATTACATGTTCATCGCCGGGTCTTCGTTAGAGGATGCTGTTAACGATGGGGATCGTGTGGGTGTTTTTAAAGGGTTTTACACATTAAATCTAATAAAGGGGTCGTATGTTTGTACACGGTGTCTTTAGTGTTCACTGATCAATAGTGGTTTTCTCAATACGTTCATATAGTAATTGTAATAACTAATGACTTTATTTGCATCAGATGACAGTAAACCCTCTTATTTATGCAGAAACACTTTCCATAATTCATAAATAAAATCTATTTTTTTCAGCATCAGATGACATTAAACCCTCTTATTTACAGAGACCTTCATGCAGAAACACTTTCCATAATTCATATAAATATGATCTAAAAAAAAAATTTTTTCACTCAGAAATGCATCATATTATGTTAGCAAAAAGTAGTTTTTAATATAAAAACATTAAATAAAATGCTTACTAATAATTAATTCAATCATGAATATATAAAAAAATAACATTATTTATTAAATAAAAATGCACAAATAATTTTACTATGACAACAAATCAGAATAAAATACTAAAAATGTACCATAAAACATTTTTTATTAAAAATTATCATAAATCATGACCAGTGGTTTCACATTAAGTTATGGAAGTAAAAACTCTTAATAAAAAAAAAAATATATATATATTTACCCCATCAGAACTGATTCTGATCAAAATAATAATAAATCCTTTGGGTTGCAGACAACGTGAACAGTTGAGAAAAATAATCAAATCTTTAGTTAAACAAATTGCCTTTTTATTGATAATAATCATTACATTTTAGTTAAGCATGCCTTTGTTCGCAGTCCTTGCGAAATGTCATGAAAAACAAAACAAGAGACAATAAATGAAGGAGTGATGAACAGATGAAAGGAAGATCTCATGTTACACATATGATATAAAATCATTTCCCTAACGAGTTTATATATCAAACCCAAATCAATGCAAAGACTGCTTTCAGATCACGAGAAACAAGTCCTCACATCTAGAATTACTTACTATTAAGTGCACTTCTCAATATTTGACCATTTTATGATCAAAGTACATAGGTGTTAATGAACACAGTATTGTGTGCATGTATTAAGACAATGTTCTGTAATTAGTGTGTCGTTTAGAGCATAAGTAGTGTTCAGGAATGATGTAACTGAACATGCTGTGTGTGCTCTTCATTAGGAATGCGTGATACAGTGTTTCTGCACTAATCAGAAACTGGAGAGTTAGTGTGGTCGGTCGAGGTTCAGTCGTCTGTAAACATGATTCTGTGTGAAATGAACGAACATCTGTGCCACACGTTACCTCCCAACAAATCCCCTGAAATCATAATTTCTAGAAAACATCATATTGTGGAAAGGCTTGTTAAACTCGATCATCAAATATCTTGTTATTGCTACTACTCGGAAAAAAGCACTGAAGAGTATCAAATATCATGTGTCAACGCCCTTTTGTGAACTAGGACACGTGTGTGTGTGTGTGTGAGAGAGAGTGTGTGCTAGCATGCGTGTGTGTGTGTGTGTGTGTGTGTGTGTGTGTAGAGTGTGTGTGTAGTAGCATGTGTGTGAGTGTGTGTGTATTAGCGTGATGTGTGTGTGTGTGTGTGTGTGTGTGTGTATTAGAGTGTGTGTGATGTGTGTGTGTGATATAGTGTGTGTATGTGTGTGTGTGTGTGTGTGTGTGTGTGTGTGTGAGAGAGAGAGAGAGAGAGAGAGTGTGTGTAGTATGTGTGTGTGTGTGTGTGTGTGTGTGTGTGTGTATGTGTGTGTGTGTGTGTGTGTGTGTGTGTGAGAGAGAGAGAGAGTGTGTTAGTGTGTGTGTGTGTGTGTGTGTGTGAGAGAGAGTGTGTAGTGTGTGTGTGTGTGTGTGTGTGAGAGAGAGAGTGTGTTAGTATGTGTGTGTGTGTGTGTGTGTGTTGTAGTCTCCTTCGGCGTTCTCCGTGCTAAAGCTCCCTCTCGTCTGCATCTCTTCAGTCCAGCAGCGACGGCTCTGAAGGTCTGATTATCGTGGGCCGGTTCGGAGGCCTCCTGCTACACACAGACACAAGACCATCAACAACTAGAAGATCATTACTAGCCGACGAGACCAGCAGTTCAGCAGACACTGTTAAAATTAGAAATAGACTAACTGCACTACAAAAAAACAAATCTAAATAAAATGTCAATCTGTTCAAAATAAAACATCTAAAAATTAAAAAATAAAATAATTTTAATTTAAAAAAACTAATAATTTTAATTAAATAAAATGTAAAAGTAAAATAATTTTAATATAAAAATATGCAAGATGATTAAAGCCAAGCCTTAATAAAAATAAAAACCATCTCGAGATTAAAGCCATTAAACTTCAAGAAATAACTAATTAAATTGAGAAAAAAATTGAAATGTTGAGAATAAACTCGTTAAATTGTGAAGACAAAAGTCTAAATAAAATATTAAGTATAAACGTGTTAAATTGGGAAGTTTTCTTCTTCTTCGGCTCCTTTTTCATGCGGTGTGCCCCAAGGCTCTATGTTAGGAACAATCAACTTTGTGTTGTTCAAATGTGTTTTAGAAATACATTTTGATTTAAATTTTTTTTTATTATAGCTTGACTTGGACATATCTAATTAATATTCATAAGCCTTCACAATAGTAGGACTTGTAATGTCACTACTGGTAATTTCTTTAGTAAAATAGGTTATTTTTCAAGTTTAAGTGAATAATTGAGGCAGCGTGAGACTTTGAGGAGGGCGTCGGTCGTACCTGGGTATGCCGGGTGGCAGAGCGGGCGGCACACGGGCGGGGCGAGACGGCACCTGAGGGGGCGGAGCCTCCAGCGGGCCACTCCCAAACGCATTAGCGCTGACTGGAGGAGGGCCGGGTCTGAATGGAACGGGCGGAGCTCCGAACGCAGGGGAGGGGTTGAGAGGAGGCGGGGCTGGAGGGCCGGGGGTGGGGCCTCGCACTGCAGGGGGACGGCCAGGGGGCGGAGCCGTGCCTGAGGAGGGTTTACGCTGAGATGGAGGACTGACAGAGAGAGGGCAAACATACACTTCTGTTATTACTATTTTGTTATTAACATCAAGAGGTTATGCGTCTATTCACTAAAAATTCGAATTCACAAAAAAAAAAACTAATTCCTAAAAATATAATTCAGTACAAATTGTAAACAATACACAGGCATTATACATACATATACACACTGCCGCTCAAAAGTTTGCTTTGCCTTGATGAGCAAGAGAGACTTCTTTAAAAAACATAAAAAATATTACTGATCCCAAACTTTTGAGCAGCAGTGTATGTATATATATATATATACACACACATATATATACAACACATATATATATATATATATATAATATATATATATATACATATATTCACATACATACATATATATACACATACATACACACACACACATACGCACACAAAACTATTTGTAAAATATAAAATACTAAATCTTAAAAATGGTAAATAAAACACTGAAAAGGAATTATATCATGAAATGTTAAAACAATTGACAATTATATACAAAATGAATCATTTAAAAATCACAAATTTTAAATTAAAATAAAAAAATATTACTATAAAATACTATTTTTAAAGAGCAATAACAACCAAATCAAAACACTTACTAAAAATGAATTAAATTATAGAAATGTAAAATTACAAATATTTAAATTTATGCAGTAATGTTGGCCTGTGTGTGAGTGTGAGTGTGTGTGTATGTGAGCGACCGAGAGTGTGTGTGTGAGAGAGTGAGTGAGAGTGTGTGTGTGAGTGAGCGACCGAGAGTGTGTGTGTGAGTGAGTGAGTGAGTGAGTGAGAGTGTGTGTGTGAGTGAGTGAGTGAGAGTGTGTGTGTGAGTGAGTGACCGAGAGTGTGTGTGTGAGTGTGAGTGAGTGACCGAGAGTGTGTGTGTGAGTGTGAGTGAGTGACCGAGAGTGTGCGTGTGTGTACAGTGTGTGTGTGTGTGTGTGTGTGTGTGTGTGTGTGTGTGTGAATGAGTGAGTGAATGATGTGTGTACAGTGTGTGTGTGATTCGTGTGTGTGTGTGTGTGTGTGTGTGTGTGTGTGTGTGTGTGTGTGTGAATGAGTGAGTAAATGAGTGTGTGTGTGAGAGACTGAGTGAGAGTGTGTGTGTGTGTGTGTGTGTGTGTGTGTGTGTGTGAGTGTGTGTGTGTGTGTGTGTGTGTGTGTGTGTGTGTGTGTGAATGAGTGAGTGAATGAGTGTGTGTGTGTGTGTGAGAGAGAGAATGAGTAAGTGAGTGATGTGTGTGTACAGTGTGTGTGTGTGTGTGTGTGAGTGTGTGTACAGTGTGTGTGCAGAGTGTTTGTGTGTGTGTGTGTACAGTGTGTGTGCAGAATGTGTGTGTGCAGTGTGTGTGGAGTGAGTGAGTACAGTGTGTGTGTGAGAGAGAGTGAGAGAGAGAGAGAGAGAGAGAGAGAGAGAGAGAGAGAGAGAGAGAGATTGTGTGTGTGTACCTGGGGTCGGTGTGGATCCAGGTGTCGTCCACAGGTGGAGGGACAGGTGCAGATATGGTGCTGGTGCTGACGTCTCCGATGATGTGCAGCGCCTCTTTGAGCGCGTGATACATGCGGAGCATCTCGTCGCGCCGCTGCGCCTGTTCAGCCGACTCCTCCATCAGACTGCTCTGATCACCAGACGAGTACAGATACGCCAGCAGCTCCGAGTAGATGAACTCCTTCGCCTGACGCACACACAGACACGAGAGCAGTCAGGACTGAGAAAGAGCTTCAGGAAAACACTGCACGCTCTGAACAAACTGACAGACAGACATAGAGACAGACAGACAGACAGACACACACAAGCCCCCCCCACACTCACGCTGTTGATCATCAGGTGCATGATGGTCTTGGGCATCAGGTCTCGGATGCTCTTGTTGACGATGCCGATGTAGGAGTCCACCAGGTTACGGATGGTCTCCACCTGCCGCTCCAGCTGAGGGTCCATGGAGAGGGAATCAGCCGCGACGCCGGCCTCGTTCTCCGCCTGAGAAAACAACGAGACCACATGTGTTCAGACCATCTCAGAACCACCGGAGATCCCGGCCTTCTGGAGAGATTCAGATGAGAATCAATGTGAGGTTACGATGAGACTCGGGTGAGATTCATGTGAAATTTACTTCACCTAAATATCACCAGAATCAAAGATGAATCTCATCACTACCTCACACCTAAACCTCACCTCGACCACATCTGACTTTCACAAGAGCTGGTGTTTAGATGAGAAAAGGCTGATTTTCACGTGACATTTAATCATGCATGAATTAGATTTGAGATTAGTCGAGTTTAAGTGAGATTCAATGAGTTCATGTGAGATTTAGTTGAGGTTATGATGAGATTCATGCAAGACAAACATTTTAAATCACCACAATCACAGACGAATCTCCTTACAACTTCACCTTAATCTCATTAATTATTACCAAAACTACATCTGTATCTCACAAGATCGAGAAAAGGTTGAGATTCACAGTCAGATTAATGTCATAGTTAAGCGAGATAAATGTGCAGTTGTGGGAATCTGTGAGATTTTCAGGCCATATTTAACATAAATGGTTCATAGAGCTTTATTTTCAGCTTTATATTTGGTATATAGTGCAGTCATCTGTAAATATTTTTTAACTCTCAATTTTTTTTTGCATTGCTTTTCTTTAAGTGACATTAATATACAGACATTATAATAATACAAATTATTAGACGCTCTATAATTATTATAAAATGATGCAATACATGATGATGCAATAAAAACCATGCATTAAGAGGATATGCATTTGAAGATCGGGGTAAAATGTAACTTTATTTGTCTTCTGGAAAACATGTAACTAGCTTCTGAAGGGCTGTACTAAATAAATAAAATATGATATTAGGCAAAACGAGAAAAATAAAACATGAGTTCAAAAACGCCCCGCTCTTAATATGGTTTCTCCTTCTACATTCCATTATCAAAAGTTTTCTGTAATAGTTGTGTATGACGCCCCGCTCTTAATCAGTGTTTCTCCTTCTGGAGCATCAGTGAGTGTTTAAATCTTCTGTAATAGTTGTCAAAATCATACAGTCAGTCGTCCTCGGTGTGAAAAAGATGCATCTCAAAATCATACAAAAAGCTCAAAGAGTTAGTGTGAGCTACACAAAAATGCTCACAGCAGAAAACCAAAGAGTTAGGTGACTGTTCAGAACAAACAAGGGACTCATGAACAACTCACAGCAGACAGTCACTGAACTAATCAGAACAAACAAGGGACTCATGCATAAACACAGCTTCAGATAACAACATTCAGTGTTAAAAAACTTTTGAACGAGTCATTTTTATAAATCCAACTATTATTTTCTCTTGTGGACTATATGTAAACATCTTTTATGTGACATATCTTATTCAGGTCAGTACTAATAAACAATAGCATGCATTTTGTATGATCCCTCTTGGTAAAATAATCAACATTTTGCAGATTCTGCAAGGTATATGTAAACTTTTGACTTCAACTGTATATTCTCCATCTGTAAATGTTAGAAAGCCATGGAAATATTCCCATTTTGCTGTCAGAAGTGCACAAGCTTTTGCTTTGTGGTTCTCCGTTAAACTGCACAGACTTCATTCAGAACGAGCGCCAAACAGACGGAGTGCAATAACTAAATATACATTATGCTGAAACGTTTATAGTTGGACAATAAATGTGACATATGTAGAATTTTAAACCTGCAAGTAAGTGTATTTGTATCATAGCACGAACTGTAGTGTCTAATGAGGTAATCAAAACAGCCTCAATTAGTCTGTGCTTTTTTATTATTTTCATTTTTAGTTTAGTAAATGTAACTTCTGCTTTAAAAGCATTATTTGAGTTTTTAGATTGAAATGTTACAATGTGATTTTAACTCTTTTTGCACATTATATATGCCTCCATGCTTACATTGACTTTATCTGTTTAATCCAAATACAAAATACCGACATATATACCGCAAATCAGCCAAAAAATACAGAGATATACATTTTTGCTCATATCGCCCAGCCCTATCTTGTACAATACATTTATTTTCATTGAATGCTTTATTTTCTATTATATTTCAAAAAGTCTGGAAACACAAATACTTTTCCATTCCATGGGTCGTGCTAAGATTCAGGCGACGATCAATGTAAGCTTCACGTGAGATATGTGACCCTGGAGCACAAAACCATAAGGGTCAAAGCTGAATAAATCATCTTTCCATTGATGCATGGTTTGTTATGATAGGACAATATTTGGAAATCTGAGGGTGCAAAAAAATCTAAGTATTGAGAAAATCATCTTTAAAGTTGTCCAAATTAAGTTCTTAGCAATGCATATTACTAATCAATAATTAAGTTTTGATATATTTATGGTAGGCATACCTTCATGGAACATGATCTTAATATCCTAATGATTTTTGGCATAAAGGTAAAATCAATAATTTTGACCCATGCACTGTATTTTTGGCTATTGCTACAAATATACCCCAGCGACTCAAGACGTTTTGTGCTCCAGGGACACATTTGCAGGTGAGACGTTACCTGGTCTTTCTCAGGATAGACTCCCGCCCGCAGGAAGGAGGCTTTCCAGCTGTCCACGTCCTCCTGAGAGTCACAGGCCAGCTCGATCTGCCGCAGGTCTTTATACACGTTCCTGAACGCACAAAACAGTGCATCACATCAGACGGATTCCTGAAGGATAGTAACAGTGTCCGGCCGACACACACCTCTGCTCGGTGTTGAAGATGCCGAAGGTGTGTTTGGTGGACATGAAGCTTTTCTCAACGTCTCTGAGCTTCAGGTTATCCAGAGGCAGCATGAACTTCTTCTCTTTCTCCTGGAAAACACAAACGCACACACACATGGGCTTAATTTTCCCACAAAGTGAGGAGTAAACGTCCATCTTGCACATGCACATACACTCACACAAAAGACACAGACACAGACACACACGACACACACTCTCTCACACGCACACACACAGAGGTATACAGACACAGAGACACACATACACAAGCTCGCTCACGCACACAAACACGCTCAAACGCTCTCTCACGCTCACCGAGACATACAGACACAGAGACACACACACACACACACTCGCTCACACATACACACTCTCTCACGCTCACCGAGACATACAGACACAGAGACACACACACAGAGACATACACACACACACAGACAAACACGCGCGCACACACACACACACACACACACACACACACACACACACTCACACACCTCCTCATCCTTGTACCAGGACAGAGACTCTGCGGTCAGGATGAACCAGTAGTCCTTGGATCCGCCCTTCATTATGCTGATGTTGATGGTGAGCCAACCGCGTCTGATCACCTGCAGCGGGGGGCGGGAATATGATAATGAGGAGGAGAGACAGACCAATCAGCGCTCGGCTCAGTTTGTGTTGCTGTGTGTGTTGTACCTGGTTGGGCATGGCTCTCTTCTTACTGACGGCTGCGCTCCGCTGCTGCGCGCTGAAACACACACACGTGTTCACTACGGTTACACTCGTGTGACTGAAATCAGGGTCAAAGGTCAACAGATGTCAGAGGTCACTCACTTGGCGAAACCAATGAAGTCCTCGTGGTTTGTGTTGATGTAGGAGAGCTCGATGTCAATCAGCAGCATCACCTGAAACACAATCCCATCGTGTTCAAATAATCCCCAAACATGCTGCATGACGTGTTTTTTAAAGAAATCATGAGCATGTTGATTTGAGAGGAAGGTTTAGAAACACACCTGGTCTTTAGTTTTGCTTTCTCTCTCTCTGATGTAGGAGGTGACGATTCTCTCTGTCTCTTCTCTCAGCTACTCTCTCTCTCTCTCTTCTCTCTCTCTCTTCTCTCAACTACACTACTGAGAACTGCAGCACACACACACACACTGAGAACTGCAGCAGAAACAACACAAACACACACTGAGAACTGCAGCAGAAACACACACACACACACACACACACACACACACAACACACACTGAGAACTGCAGCAGAAACACACACACACACACACACACACACACACACACTGAGAACTGCAGCAGAAACACACACACACACACACACACACACTGAGAACTGCAGCAGAAACACACACACACAGACTGAGAACTGCAGCAGAAACACACACACACTGCAGGAACACACACACACACACACACACACACACACACTGATGAGTGACGCTTGACATCATTATGTCTCCAGTAAGATTCTATAGAGACTGAAATAATCACGGACGAGTAGGATAGCATGCAAATCCGAACCCATGTGTGTTTAAACACTGATAGTGAACGTGACTGTGATTAGTAGATTAGTGTGATTAGTAAATATAATCACCACAAAACAAACACAAGCTGAGCTCATCCACTGCAGACAAACACTGAACGCAAGATTAAAAGCTATACCACACACTGTTTTTATTATTAAGAGGGAATTTACTGGATTTGATTGGTTACGAGATCTGCCAATCAAGGCGGGTTTGGTTACAGGACTGGATTTGATTGGTTACGAGATCTGCCAATCAAGGCGGGTTTGGTTACAGGACTGGATTTGATTGGTTACGGCAGGGGTTTTCAAACCAGCACATGTCAAGGGGGGCGCGAGAATCAATTAATTCAGAGACATTCCCTTGAGAATTTATAAATACGAGCTAGCAAACCTTTATCCATCCACTAGGGGGCAATCTGACTCCCGCTGTTAGTCGACAGTTAGAGTTGGCTGGAGTATCAGTAAGATGATTTACGGTTAGTCGTGTCAGAAATCCAACTACGGATTGGCATGTTGTTATTTCAGACACAGACATCACATTGAATCAGGTAAACTGGTTATATTTTTATGTTTCAGTATAATCACGCACGCTATACCAGCAGGGGCGGTTCGAAACCATTTTTAGCTGGGTTTCAGCCCCCCAAAACTATATTAACGATCAGGCCAGTGCTGCTTCCTCAAGAAAGTGTTTTGTCTTGTCAGTTTAAACATAAAAGTAATTTTAAGCCCAAGACATCTCAATGCGGTACTCACGCGCTGTGATAGAGCGTTTCTATGCTCGCGCACACCCGAAGCGCCCGAACAGACAGCAGGTGAATATATACCAATGGCTTGAGGCAGTGGTTCTCAACCTTTTTTTCCACCGGGCGCACTATGGTCCAAGTGCAAGAATCACGGGCATGTTATTAAAATATTACGTCATCAATACAAACCAACCAGATTTATAATATTATTTATAGCCTAAATATTATGATATCTGAACGATTACATTTATTTAAATAAATAATTCTACTCACCAATAATAAAACACCTGATGCTGTCGGGAACCAATTTAGTGAAATTCTGCTCGAAATGCGTAACAGCACAATGAAGTTGAGATTGTAAATTGCAGTCTGTAAGACGTGCACGGAAGCGTGACACGCAACATTGTAGAAAGTGTGCGTTCACAAATGTAGTCTATATTGATCCAAATATGGAAATAATTTTCGAATTTAATAATTTGAGGTTCTCTCCAGAAATGTTTTGCCACATTTCTGTAATAACTAAGAACTAATGGCTGCTGATGACTATTTGAATTAATTCTGCCAAAGTCCGCGCTTGTAAGTGTTCGTTAAATGCCTAACATTAATTACGTGAGTACATAGGTCTGCTCATGTCTGAAAATAATATATGAAAAACTAAATTATTTTAAATAACAAAAACACTAGCTTATATTTGTTTAGTACATTTTTTAATAAATGTAAAAACTAAAACTAATTGTAAAACAAAGTAAATTTTTATTTATGTTCAACACATAAGACTGTAACATTCAGCATGGTGTGCCGCATTCGGATTCGTGACGGGCCGCGGGTTGAGAACCGCTGAGAGGAGTTTCCTCGTAAGCACAGTCGGTTGTTGTACGTGAACGTAAACAGTAAAATAAACATCAAATGTACATCAATATAACAGATCCATGCAGTTCTTATGTACATTATGTCAATCAAAAAGAGCAAAATTAAAATAATTTGCTGTTTTAATAGCTTTAATGGATATTTGTGTTTATGTTCATGTTAATAAAATAATTTGGTGTGAATACAATAATGGGGGGGGGGGGTTGTGTTTGGGTTGGGGTCGAGTTATATTAGACAAACTTGGGGGGGCGCATGTCCTAAAAGTTTGAAAACCCCTGGGTTACGGGATCTGTCAATCAAGGCGGTTATGGTTACAGGACTGGGATTTGATTGGTTACGGGATCTGTCAATCTGGGTTTGATTGGTTACGGGATCTGATCAGGGGTTTGGTTACAGGACTGGGATTTGATTGGTTACGGGATCTGTCAATCTGGGTTTGATTGGTTAAGGTGGGTTGGTTACAGGACTGGGTTTGATTGGTTACGGGATCTGTCAATCAAGGTGGGTTTGTTACAGGATTTGATTGGTTACGGGATCTGTCAATCAAGGTGGGTTTGGTTACAGGACTGGATTTGATTGGTTACGGGATCTGTCAATCGGGTTTGGTTATAGGATTGGTTTGAGGTACGGGGTCAATCAAGGCGGGTTTGGTTACAGGACTGGGTTTGATTGGTTAGATCTGTCAATCAACGGGTTTGGTTATAGGATTGGTTTGATTGGTTACGGGATCTGTCAATCAAGGACGGTTTGGGTTTGATTGGTTGGATCTGTCAATCAACAGGACTGGTTTGATTGGTTGGTTACGGGTCAATCAATCTGTCAATACAGGACGGGTTTGGTTACAGGATTGGGTTTGATTGGTTACGGGATCTGTCAATCAAGGTGGGTTTGGTTACAGGACTGGGTTTGATTGGTTATGGGATCTGTCAATCAAGGCGGGTTTGGTTACAGGACTGGGTTTGATTGGTTACGGGATCTGTCAATCAAGGCGGGTTTGGTTACAGGACTGGATTTGATTGTTATGGGATCTGTCAATCAAGGGGTTTGGTTACAGGACTGGGTTTGATGGTTGGGATCTTCAATGATGGTTACAGGACTGGATTTGATTGGGGGATCTGTCAATCAACGGGTTTGGTTACAAGGGGTTTGGTTACAGGACTGTTTGATTGGTTACGGGATTGTCAATCAAGGCGGGTTTGGTTTGGTTACGGGGATCTGTCAATCAAGGGGTTTGGTTTCAAGGCTGGGTTTGGTTACAGGACTGGATTTGATTGGTGGTCAATCAAGGCGGGTGGGTTTTTACAGGACTGGGTTTGATTGGTTACGGGATCTGTCAATCAAGGCGGGTTTGGTTACAGGACTGGTTTGATTGGTTACGGGATCTGTTGGTTTTTACAGGACTGGGATTTGATTGGTTACGGGATCTGTCAATCAAGTTACAGGACGGGTTTGGTTACAGGACTGGACGGGTTTGATTGGTTACGGGATCTGTCAATCAATACAGGACAACGGGATCTGTCAATCAAGTTTGGTTACAGGACTGGGTTTGATTGGTTACGGGATCTGTCAATCAAGGCGGGTGGTTGGTTACGGGTTGGTTACAGGACTGGGATTTGATTGGTTACGGGATCTGTCAATCATTGGTTACGGGGCGGGTTTGGTCAATCAAGGCGGGTTTGGTTACAGGACAGGACTGGGTTTGATTGGGTTTCTGTCAATCAAGGCGGGTTTGGTTACAGGACTGGGTTTGATTGGTTACGGGATCTGTCAATCAAGACGGGTTGGTTACAGGACTGGGTTTGATTGGTTACGGGATCTGCCAATCAGGACTGGGTTTGGTTACAGGACTGGGTTTGATTGGTTACGGGATCTGTCAATCGGGTTTGGTAAAGGACTGGGATTGATTGGTTTGGTTAGGTGGGTTTGGTTACAGGACTGGGTTTGATTGGTAACGGGATCTGTCAATCAAGGCGGGTTTGGTTACAGGACTGGATTTGATTGGTTACGGGATCTGTCAATCAAGGCGGGTTTGGTTACAGGACTGGGATTTGATTGGTTACGGGATCTGTCAATCAAGGACGGGTTTTGATTAACAGGACTGGGTTTGATTGGTTACGGGATCTGTCAATCAAGGCGGGTTTGGTTACAGGACTGGGTTTGATTGGTTACGGGATCAGTCAATCAAGGCGGGTTTGGTTATAGGATTGGGTTTGATTGGTTACGAGATCTGTCAATCAAGGCGGGTTTGGTTACAGGACTGGGTTTGATTGGTTACGGGGCCTCAGTCAGAAACGGTCTCGTTTTACCTTCTCTGTGCACTTGTGGATGAGCGTGGCGAGTTCAGTCACCACCAGATCCACACATTTGAGGCACGGCTCCTTCAGTTTAACTATCTGCTTTTTCACGATGGCCTCAAAGGCCAGGTCAGGGGTGAAGAGCCCCGTCCTGGAGGATCACGGGACAGTGGTGTGTTACTTGGGGTGAGAGGGGCACAATATTGGGAAAAAGCGGAGGGATGGACGAAAACAAAAAAGCACAACCCATTCATCCTGTACTTCGTCTTTCATAAACCGAGACATGGGGCATTACTTGAAATTGCAGCACTTCAACAGAATCGTTGATTTTAACGCCAAAATATTATATTCAAATAAGTTTATGTTCATACAATTTCATGATGTCCTGCATGATTATGTCTTAATATTGATGATCTTAAGATCATAGTTTGTAGCCTTTTAGATACATAAAAATAACAATATATTTTAATGCCATCTAAGCGTAAAAACAACAATTATGAGGCAGTTCATGTCAGATTTTATTGCTTTTTTAAAATAAATGTCTTAAATGTGAAAACAAAATAATGCTATTTGGGTGTAAAAAATAATGTTTATGGGACATTTCGTGTCAGATTTTATTGCTGATTTAAAATAGGTTATTAAAATGTGAAAAAAGTAACAATATTTGAGCATAAAAACATTAACAGGACATTTTGTATCAGGTTTTGTTACGATTCGGTTTGGTTCAAAATACATTATTGAAATTTGAAAGAAACGCTGATGTCAGATTTTTATCGCTGGCTTGAAATAAGTTATTTAAATGTTGATTTTGTCCATTAGTTTAAAGCAGACAGCATGGCGTGCCAGGAGCGTGTAGCATCATCGTTGCAGTATTTTTGCTTTGCGGCACCGTGAGTCGGGTCAGATGTTAGCGTGCTGACATGCGTGTTGACGGCTCTTTCTTTCCGTCTACCTTCAGCGTGCACTGCCTGACCGTGTTGATGAGCTCCTGGATCACCAGGTCAATGCATTTGAGGCACGGCTCCTTCAGCTTTATCAGCTGCTTTTTCACGATGGCCTCGAAGGCCATGTCAGGGGTGAAGAGCCCCGTCCTGAGGTCACACACAAGCAGACAGAACGACTGAACAGAAAGCATGCGGATCTCGCTGGGTGTGTGCAACAACAATTAGTAAACCTCCTTTATTTATATCTATCTTTTTTACCCTCGATTTTTTTAATGTAAGTCTTGGTTTTGTAAAATGCAAAGCAGTGATGATTTTGAAAATATGTAATGTACTATATATGTTATGCGATGCATCTTATGCAAAAAAATTATATATAATATGTAGCAATATACAATAATATAGAACATATTACAAAGAAAAAGTAACGCACTAAAAATAACTGTTTACAAGATTAATAACATGCTTTAGAAAATAGCCTAGATATTGTGAATTTACACTATTACACTATCTGTTTTTGTTATTTTAATTGCAAATAGGTGTGTCGTGATATACCGGTATTGACGATAACCATGATATTCAAAGCAACAATTATCGATATCGTGTTAATTTAGTGTGTGACGATATTGGCGATAACCGCAATATTGAAAATGAACAGGACTCTTATGATAATGTACTGACAAAAATATGTATAGCCTAAATGCTTTGGATAAAAGCGTCTGCTAAATGCATAAATGTAAACATGTAAATACTCCAGCGCCAGTACCTATTTGGCCTTCAGGTGGCAGTACTGCACCTTAACTCTGACACTCGTCAAACAAGAAGAAGAGCAGCGCTCGCAGCAGCTTCTCCGAGAAGAGCCGTGTTCATCATAAGTTGACATTTTTTTACTAGTCATAGAATGGGAAATGTTACAATAATCTGTTAACAGAGGTTTTCTGTATTCATATATTTAACCCGTTCATCTCTTTAACCTATAGTTGCACTGGCACCACTGAAGTCATGCAGTAAGAGCTGCTAATTCAGTTTTAATGTGCATCTAGAGCGACCGCAGATGAGGCATTAAGTGCATGGCACTGCGACCAGCTTAACCTTTTACAGAGCATAACAGATTCTGAACAACGAAATAAAGTGTCACCATTAATATTTATTCGTCATACTGTTAAACTTGACAGTATTTTCTCTCATTATTTCATGGGAGCTCCAACGAAGTCAGAGAAAGCCAGAGTCTCGTGCCCTGTGTTTATCAGTATCCTTATGTGCATATCGCGATATATCGATATCGTGAATTCTTATGGCCACAATAACCGTGATATGAAAAATCGAATATCGTGACAGCCCTAATTGCAATTTATGTATTTATATAAATCTGATATATTGATCGCCGTCAAGCGATTAATCGCATCCCAAATAAAAGTTTTTGTTTACAAAATATATGTGTGTGTACTGTATATTTATTATGCATATATAAATACATATATATTTAGAAAATATTTCCATGCATTTATATGTATATTTATATTCATTTATATATATATATATATATTTCATATACGGACATTACATTTTTCTACAGGCTATATATATATATATATGCATGCGTGTGTATTTATATACACATACATAAAGAATAAACAGTGCATGCATTTATTATGTAAACAAAAACTTTAATTTTGGATGCAATTAATTGTTCGGCAGCACTACCATGTTTTTTTATGACTTTGAGATCTTCATAATTTTGTCTCCTTCCTCGTTTTTGTGTTTTTATTTCTGTTTCTTGATTAGTGTGGCTGTTATGATGTATGATGAGTTTTTTCTCTTGCCTGACTCCATGAATGTTCTTGATGGCGTAACTGATCTCCCTCCTCAGCTCCTTCTCATCAAACTCCATCTAAAACACACACACACACACACACACACACACACACACACACACACACACACACACAGGGTTTGATTAGATCCTTAAAGATGCATTAATTCATAAGCAAAACCCTCATGTTCTCCATCCACAACCAGCACAAAGTCAAACCTGGTGAGCAAACGAGGCTAGCCGTACCTTAACGAGCTCAAATGGGAAGCGCTCGTGGAAGATGCGGTTGATTCGCGCGCCGCCGGAGAGCTCGAGAGTGTCCACCTGATCGCCAGAGCCCTCGATCCGCTTCTCGAAGTCCACGCCGAACTGCTGCACCATCCTACGAAAGCCTACTGTTATTATGACTTCATATCTAATATATTAATCGAAGCGTGAAGCAGTGACGTTATGAGAATGTAAGCGTGCAGAAGGGCTGGTGCCGGCTCACTGCAGCAGGGCTTTGGTTTTGCGCGCCGGATCGTCCGGTTTGAAGTTCTTGTACTCGTCCACCTCCTTCTCCAGAGACAGCAGCTGAGACTGAAGCTTGCTGCGCAGCGCCGGCAGAGTGTCACGGATGTGATTCGTCAGTTGCTGGAGAGAGTCCATGAAACGACACTATGAGGTGTTGCTGCAGGTACGTGTGTGTGTGTGTGTGTGTGTGTGTACCTGGTTGAGTGTTTTCTGCAGGTACGGTGTGTGTGTGTGTGTGTGTGTGTGTACCTGGTTGAGTGTTTTCTGCAGGTACGTGTGTGTGTGTGTGTGTGTGTGTGCTACAGTGTGTGTGTGTGTGTGTGTACCTGGTTGAGTGTTTTCTGCAGGTACGGTGTGTGTGTGTGTGTGTACCTGGTTGAGTGTTTTCTGCAGGTACGGTGTGTGTGTGTACCTGGTTGAGTGTTTTCTGCAGGTACGGTGTGTGTGTGTGTACCTGGTTGAGTGTTTTCTGTATGTAGTGTTTTCTGCAGGTACTGTGTACCTGGTGTGTGTGTGTGTGTGTGTGTGTGTGTACCTGGTTGAGTGTTTTCTGCAGGTACGGTGTGTGTGTGTGTGTGTGTGTGTGTGTACCTGGTTGAGTGTTTTCTGCAGGTACGGTGTGTGTGTGTTGTACCTGGTGTGTTTTCTGCAGGTATGTGTGTGGTACCACCTGTTTTCTGCAACACCACAGGTGTGTGTGTGTGTACCTGGTTGAGTGTTTTCTGCAGGTACTGTGTGTGTGTGTGTACCTGGTTGAGTGTTTTCTGCAGGTACGGTGTGTGTGTGTGTACCTGGTTGAGTGTTTTCTGCAGGTACGGTGTTCCCATTCTCTCGGCAAAGTGTCTGTATGCCGGATGGGACAGAAAAAACTTCCTCTCAGCACCGAGTGCAGCTTTGATGTCCTTCCTGCCGTCAATGTCCTTCTGACTGCGGTTCACCACACCGATATAACCTACACACACACACACACACACACACACACACACACACAGAGACTGAAAACTCTCCTCCGGATTCACAAACGCTTCGTAAACGTCTGATTTGATAGTTAAATATGCGTGTGTTAATGAACTTCAATCATTGGTAAATAGTGCGCTCGTGCACGCTCATAATCCCCGTTTAGGACTACAGCTCCGTGTGTCCAGGAACATCCACTACTTTCTCAGGTTTGGCTCCAGTATATTGCATAAATGCAAAAAGGATGCAAATAAATATTCAATAACGTGTGTCCACCAACGCATTTAGCCAGCTGAAATGCCAAAAAACAGAACGTGTTGTGCACCATTTACACCTGGTAATAAGGAGCAGGTGTACCTTTATTTCAGACCAGCTAACATAGTTCAAATACAAACTATTTTATTAATTCGAAAGTTTACGTCAGAACGGCTTTTTACGAATGATTTACACAAAAAATTGTTCTGCTCGTGTTTCATGAATGAGGCCCAATGTGTGTGTGTGTGTGTGTGTGTGTGTGTGAGAGTGTGTGTGTGTGTGTGTGTGAGAGAGAGAGAGTGTGTGTGTGTGTGTGTGTGTGTGTGTGTGTGTGAGAGAGAGTGTGTGTGTGTGTGTGAGAGAGTGTGTGTGTGTTGTGTGTGTGTGTGAGGAGTGTACGTGTGATGAGAGAGAGAGAGAGAGAGAGTGTGTGTGTGAGAGAGAGAGAGAGAGTGTGTGTGTGTGTGTGAGTGTGTGAGAGAGAGAGTGCGCGTGTGTGTGTATGTGTGAGAGAGAGAGAGTGTGTGTGTGAGAGAGAGAGAGAGAGAGAGAGAGAGAGAGAGAGCGTGTGTGAGAGAGAGAGAGAGAGAGAGTGTGTGTGTGCGTGTGTGTGTGTACTGTGAGCTCTGCTTCCATACCAAGATAATAATTAAAGCTCTGCGGAAAATCTGTGACATAATGTATAAACCATTAAATACGTTTCCATTCCATGCATTCAAGAGGACTGTTTTAATGTTCATTACTACTCGTTTAGGTCTCTATAGTTTCTATTACTTCATTGAAGTCTATCACAGTTTCAGTTATTAGAGTTAAGCTAAAAGAAAAGGAGAAATGAGTTGTACCTCTGCGCAGAGGAAGCAGCTTGTTCTCCAGGATGTCTCTGGCGTCGGTTCCTTCGTCCATTAGGTCCAGTTTGGTGATCACACCGATGGTGCGCAGACCTGCAGGGCAGAGGTTAAAGGTCAACAGTTCCTCAATCACATCCAGAGAGAACCAACCTTCTCAATAAAGGTTTAATAAGCATGTTTTCTGAACGTCCAGTTAAGACGTTACAAGCTATTCAAACATTCCATTTGATAATTTGCAAACACTGTGAGAATGTTACTTTTGAACATTCCGAGACCAGAAGTAACGTTTAAAGAGCTTCCTTCCGACTGAAGTGCGTGAACATTCTGAAAATGAAGCGCTGCAGGTATGAAGAGGTTTGTTCTCACCCTGAGGGTCCACCTCTTTGCTGATCTTCAGCGCGTCGGAGTTGGCGAGGTCGGCGTTGGCCGGCGTCACGGCCAGGATCAGGCAGTTCTCTCTGGAGATGAACTGCAGCAGCATGTCTCTGATAGCAGATGGAGAAGAGCCGTCAGTGTCTCACTCGGGTCCTGTACCTGATCAACACAACATCTCTTACCGGATCTGGTACTCGATGTCCACCGGCTGGTCTCCCACCGCCACCTTCGTCATGCCGGGCAGATCGATCAGCGTCAGATTCAACACTGAGACAGAGAGAGAGAGGACACACATCTGTAGTCTTCCTCGTGAGACAGCTGCGGTCTTTCACTGTGTGTCAATGATTGAGTTACCGTTGGGCGAGTAAACGCGCAGGTTGATGGGCACCGGAGAGATTCCCTTATTAGATCCGGTGATCCGGTCCGTCTCGGCCTCGATCTCCAGACGAACCTCGTCAAAATCCACAAACTTACGGCCCTTACAGTGCAGGAACTCTGCATACTCTACAGACAGAGACAATATGTTTTATATGAGTCATTAATAGAACATATAAGAGCTCTTATTAATATTTTGAATCAGTGTTTTTTTTTTTTTTTTTGCATTCAAGCTATTTTTTTTAAGAAATAGGCAATTTTATTTAAAAAAAAATGTTTTCATTTTTATATTTCAGTTTATTTTTTTCTTATTTTAGTACTTAATCTTAAAAACAAATACATTTAAATATTGTTATTCGGTTCCAAATGCAAGAAGAAAACGATGATGAATTTGCATCTAAGTCAACACAACTGTATATTTTGTCCAATAAAAAAAAAAAAGTCTAAATTTCTAAAAGTCTAAAATTATATTTTATAATCAACACATTTTTTATAATTTGTCTCAATGCACAGACCTACATTTACTGTGCTCTTGTGTTATTTTAGTATCACGGAGATATGATTATAGTTTTATATACATTTAAATTAGATTTTATACTTCAATTTTATTTTCATTTAAATTTGAGCTTATTATTAATAATCCGTGTATAGAGTCATTATTAGTTTTTGTTGTTTTCTTACTTAAGATAAAACTAAATGAATTAAAAACTCTTTTTTTTTGTGGATTCTTTGCATTTATAAGATTTATTTTATTTAATGTAACAATTATTGTATTTGTAATGGTTTAAGTTGAACTATAATAGCCCTGCTGTGCTCAGGCATGTTTTGTTTCAGTAGTTATGCATCACTTTTCTATATAAATAGGTTTATTGTTACACTATTGTTGATGTCAATGACTAAAGCTTGAATTAAAGGAATATTTGAGGATGCATGGCATCTCCACGGCCCGCTCAGTACGTCGTTAAGAGACCGAGAGAGGTCAGATGTTCAGAAGCAGCTCAGTAATGTGTGTTTACCTGCTTTACTGTGGGCGAGCTGCAGAACCAGAGGCCTGCGAGTGACGATGCCAGATCCTCTCGGCAGAAAATCCCTGAACGACACACACATCACTGCATCAACATCTCTACCTTTCATACAGCATGACAAAATATCAGCTTCGTGTTTGCTTGTGCATTGATGCCGTGCCGGCTACTTTAATGCAAGAAATACAACAAAGTGTGCAGCAGACACCCAATAGAAGGTTTCCACATCTGTTTTCACTAAAACTGAATTACGTTAAACTCTCTATCAGCTGTTTCTCAGTGAAAGCATCGTTAAACAAACACACCCCCCTCTGGTTCAATGTGTGTGTGGTGGGTTTGTGTGTATATATATATATATATATATCAAGTCAATTAGAATGTGTGGAAAAGTTAGTTTATTAAACAAACTTGTGTATTAAATAAACACCCCTGAAGTAGTTTAAGTCTCTTTTAATTGTGAGAGCTCACATTTAACAAAAACCCACCAATTCAATCTCAACAAAAGACAAGAATCAGATTGTTGGCCTTCTGGAAAGTATGTTAATTTACAGTCTACACGAACTGACATGATATGTGTGTGTGTGGTGGGTTTCTTTGTGTGTATGTATATATATATACACATTTGCATCTCAATCAAAACACCAGCAAATTAGAATGTGGCTACACAATCATGGAAAAGTCCAGAAGACAATAGTTCACAAGGAGGGTAAGCCACAAACATTTCAGTAATAACTCAACTCAGAAAGTTGAGTGGAAGGAAAAATTGTGCACAACCAACCGAGAGAACCGCAGAAACTCGTGTATTAAATAAATTCAAGAGCACCACACACAATTTTTACTGAACCTGGGCTAAGAAGAAGAACTACTGAAATAAATGAAACCAACTTTTCCACCACATTCTGTGATGATTTGGGGTGCAAATCTGCTGGTGTTTATTGAGATGCACCTATGCTTCCTTCTGCTATATGTGTCTGTGTGCCCACACTGCCAAAAGCACCAACATAAATAATGTGTGTGTGTGTGTATATTGTGGGGTGTGTGTGTGGTGTGTATACTGTGTGTCTGTGAATCTATGGGTGTGAAAATGAGAAACAAGAGTGTGTGAAGGCCACTGTGTGCTTCCATACCACCTATACTGATCACCTCCATGTGAGGCAGTAAAGCAAAAGGAGTGTGTGTGTGCCAACAATTCACTATATTTTTTTATGTGAAGTCTGTGTATTGGTGGGTTTTTGTTATGGGCCAAATCAAAACTACTTCAGTCTGTGTGCGTGAATTTATTTAATGTGTGTGAATTACTGAAAGTGTGTGTGTGTATGAATCCACGACATCCTAATTTATTGTCTGTGTGTATATATGTGTCTGTGTATATATACACTGTGTGTGTGTGTGTGTGTGTATGTGTGTGTGTGTGATGTGTGTGTATATATGTGTCTGTGTGTATATATGTGTCTGTGTATATATGGGAGTGTGTGTGTGTGTATATATGTGTGTATGTGTGTGTGTGTGTGTGTTTGCTTTTCCTGTTGCTTTAGCAGGAATATGGAATATTATTATGTGACGGAATAAAGAAAAACCTTGAATCCTGAAGAGTTCACGTCAGCACAAGCTGATTTCTCCATCTCAGTTCCATGAGGTCTGTTCATAGAGAATCGTTCAGAGAAATACACACTCATCTGAGCCTCTGGAGATAAATGAAGCTGTTGTTTCCCCCAGAAACAGAGTTGAGTTATGACTCACTCATTGTAATTTTGGAGTTTGGCGTATGTGGTCACCAGTGTTGGGGGCAACACATTACAACCCTGCTGGAAAAAAACAATAGAACCCTGTCCAAAACTCAATAGAAAATCTATTGGTTTTAATGGGAATTGTATTGGTTTTTATGGAAACTATAATGGTGTCTACTGGTATGTGATGGATTCTATTGGTGGGATGTTAAATCCTATTGGAAAAATGCCCAACGCACACTACAAAAAGGAATTTTATAATGGTTTTACTGGGAAAAGCGAAGGTTTATAATGGTATTTTAATGGAAACCATTGGAATTTCAGTGATGGTTTCTATTGGGCGTCTATTGTTTTTTTTTTTGCAGGGTAACACACGCTATGGAATCATAATCTACATGTTTTTCCAAGTAACTAATAAAGCAACACATTAACATTTGCAAAAATTTCAAGGAAACATCGGTTACTTTTTCTAATAAGTAACACCAGTTACTTTATATCCCCATTTATTGACAGAAACGCTCCTGTAAGTGTGTTGTGTGCGTGAACATAGACTTAACATTGCCAGAAATATCGTTTTTTTTGTGTATATATTAAAAGCAAGCAAGCCAAGAGGCCAGTTGCATAAACTACCACCAAGTTAAGACACTCATAAAGTCATGTCTTACTTTACCAATACAAATAACATCAATCTACCTTTTCACAACTGAATTAAAAAAAGTTATGACCAGACTTGATGGGGGGGTAGATGACTAGCTTTTTAAGATTAGTCTAAACCGGCCCCAGATAAGATAAAGTATCGCAAGAGTTACGTTACATAAAATCTCATGATGATACAATGAGCGCTAAGATACTTTATTAGAATAGATACTTTTTAGGGTGTAACGCGATATTGTAGCATAATACTTTTAAAAGTAACAACACTGGTGTTCACTATGTAGCTGCATGTGGGGGAAATGTGCATGAATTTGTATTGCCCAGAAAAATGTGTTTGTAAGGACACGAAGGTGAATAGATGACCACATTATGTTGATTTTTGAGCGAACTGTCCCTTTAAGAACACATCATCAGCAGATGGTTAATGTTTGACCAGCAGTGACTTTCTGATCACTCATGTTTTCAGATTACACACTACTGAAGTTAGTAATAAGCCCTAGAGGCATGTAGTTGTGTTAAGCGAGCCGCGGTCACCTGCCCACGAAGTTCTCCAGCACCGAGCTCTTGCCGGCGCTCTGGCCGCCCACCACCGCGATCTGCGGCAGCTCCAGGTTACAGCTCTGGCCGATGGAGCTGAAGGCGTCCTGCAGCTTGTTAATGAGAGGGATCAGCTCCTCCATCCCGCGGTTCCCCATGACCAGCTACAAACCCTCCCGGTCACTTAATCGCTCGCTCAGAACACAACGGACCCAAGAAGTCAGACTCCGGTTGTCAAACAGAAAGAGAAAACTCGGGGAGAAAGTTTCCATCCGGTCAGCAGACCATCATAAACTTCTGAAGAACTACACCGCGCGTTTCTATTGGCCACTGCTGCTGTCTGTCAAGTTCATCGAGAGCGGCATTGGCTGGCAGTGGGTGGTCGTAGGAAAATGGGCGGGGCGATAGATGCAACAATTATTAGTTAAACCCGTTTTCCGTTACATTAGTAACACAAGTCCTTTAGTCTTTGGTAATGCTTAATACTGGAGCACAAAACCAGTCTTAAGGGTCAATTTTTCGAAATTGATGTATGGTTTGGACGATATTTGAAAATCTGGAATCTGAGGGTGCAAAGAAAATCTAAATATTGAGAAAATCATCTTTAAAGTTGTTCAAATGAAGTTCACAGCAATGCATATTAATAAACAGAAATTAAGTTTTGATATATTTACGGTAGGAAATATCTTCATGGAACATGATCTTAATATCCTAATGATTTTTGGCATAAAATACAAATCTATAATTTTGACCCATACTATGTATTTTTGGCTATTGCTACAAGCGACTTAAGACTGGTTATGTGCTCCGTGGTCACATGTGTATACTGTACTGTACTTGTAAGTCTGAGGTGATTTACGTGAGTTTAGGAAATCGCTGGTGTTAAAGTTCAATGGTCATGGTCAATGAACATCACATATGTTTGGGTCATATTACGCCCACCATCAAATTAAAGTCTAATTAAAGACCATGCTTCTTGACAATAACCGCCATTCTGAAGCCCCGCCTAAAAATCCGTTATTGGCCGTTATTCTGAGAGCGACTGGTCATCAGATTATATAATATGAGTCTGTTTAAAGTGCAATGTTTAAATATTATGACTAGTCAAATATACAGTACATGGGGGGAATTTGATCAGTCATTTCACGATGCAAAAAAATGATTAAAGTTCCTAAAGATTGGCTTAATTTACTTAAAACATTATATTCTTGGCCGATTCTGTAAGAAGCATTCGATCAAATACAGCTTCCCCACAATTGTGAGTACAATATTTATGCACAAGTTCTACATATTTAATAGTTGTATTAACAAACAGGTCATTTTGAGCAACATCAGATGTTTTTAATCTGTAACTGAAAAAATTATTTAAAAAAAATCCAATTGAGGAAAATGCTACTTATGACATTAAACCAAAATGACCAAAAGTTGAAATTCTGTTAGACATAGAAAGTCATAATTTTGACTTTTTAATCTCAGAATTATTATGTGTGTGTATCATAGACTGTAGAAAAAAATGTAGGTTTCTGAAGAGGATTTTTGAAGCTCAAAGTGGGCGGAACCGGCCGTCGCCATCTTGGCAGGGCGTCCCTCCTGGATAATCTGAAATGGGTAAAAAGGCAGGAGGTGGGTGGAGCTGGTTGAGGAAACCACGCCCATATAGCGCGACAGCAGCGGCAACCCACCTGTCACTCAAGTGGTCACGCCCTTAATTATGCAAAACTTTAAGGCTTAATATAATTTAACCGGATGAGTAATAAAACAATTCACCCCCCTCACAGTTGTCATGAAGGGCAAAATTAGCTATATAGACCAAAACCACTTTTTGTACCAAGCTGTAGACATACTTTTTTCTGCTGTAAAGTTGGGCATTTTAACATGGGGGGGGTCTATGGGATTGACTCACGAGAGAGAGCGGGAGGTTGCCGCTTGGTGTGTATACATCTTGTTTTGCAAAAACTTACACATACAGTGCATTCAGAGAGTATTCATAGCGCTTCACTTTTTCCACATTTTATGTTACAGCCTCATTTAAAAATAGAAAATGTATTCTAAAATCTAAAATGTACCTTGGCATAGTTGAATAATAAGAGTTCTGTGCATGGAAATGACATACCGTGAGCCTCAAACACAATTGTTTCCTCCTCATGTAAATATTGTGCATGCAACAGACCACTGAAAAAGGTGAATCGCAACATAACACCAACTGTGACGTTACAGTCGGGATCATTAATGTTTACGCCCCCAACATTTGCATAACGTGTACCAGCCCATGTTCTAGGCCAGCCGAACCATTGATGCAGTGTTGCCAGATAATGCTATTAAAACAAACAAAAACTCATAAATAAATATTCAAATATTTTGGAATTAAGATAAGATATCGCTGACCCTAAACTGCAACGTCTTACTTTTTAAAGTGTACAAAAAAGTGGAAAAGACCAGTCCAAAAACGCTTATAACAGCCGGATCTGGCAACACAGAGCAAAACATTCTCTCATAATCTCTATCTTCGTCTGATACAGGCTCAAACATATAAGGTTGGATGCCTAATCTCTCCATCATTCACGCCGGACAGTAGAGATCTGTTTGCTGTGTGAGCTACTGAAATGAGCCCCGCTGTGAAACAGCCAATCAGAGCAAAGCTCAGCATTATTATTAATGACCCTTCCAAATAAGGTAATAACAGACCATTTAATTCTAGGGAAAAATCCTAGGGTTGTACTTGGACATGTAAAACAGTTTCTGGAGATTTTTGGCCCTTATCTAAGCCACATAGCTTCTATGTAGATATCAGAGAACCATTTAACACTGTATCAATGCATTCTATAGAATCTTTAAATTGATTTTCCTCAAAATATACAATACCTCATGACGACAACATGAATGAAGTGTGTTTGAAATCTTTGCACATTTATTAAAAATACACAATGTACATAATGGGGTGACCCCACATAGTCGAAGATTCGATGCTTCAATAGGAGGAGCCTGATTTGACTCCCAATCTCCAACTAATGATTGCATCTTTATCTCCTCAGAGGGTGATACAATTGTTCAGTCTAGCTCAGCCATTTCATTAGGATTAAGTTAATTTAGCTTCAGCAGTTGCTGGGTATAATTGCAGCAATTGTGATTCCTCTCAGAGCCTGTGCATTACAACAGTGCGTGAAAAGCTTCAAATTATATCCCGAATTAGACAGACATGTGAGGATACGGGTTACTAGGAGATGTATCCAGATGTTAGACCCTTGGATAAACAAGAAGTTAATATCACAATTGGTTCTTTTAGGGATCATCTCAGCGAAGGGATCTGTATTAACAACAGATTACTGTTAGACGGGATGGGGAGCAGGTCTGTCAGAGGTTTCTGGGAGCCTCCCAGGACCTTAGCACACATCAATGTACTGGAGCTCGGGGCAGTTTACCTTTCTCTTAGGACATTTCTCCCATTATTGCAGAACAAACATGTCTTGATAAAGACGGACAATATGTCTGCAGTGTACCACATCAATCCCCCGGGTTGGAACCACATCAGCATAATGTCTCCAGGTGACAAACAAACTACTTTCTTGATCATATCTGAAACTATTGTCTCTCAGAGCAGTGTACATACTGAGAGTAGCAAACAAAGCAGTAGACCTGCTGTCTCAAACTGGACCTTCCGGGAGAGTGGCATCTCCATCCCAAAGTGGCAAGACTTATATGAGGACAGATTGGTATGGCAAAGATCGATTTGTAAACAACGGCAGAGACAACACATTGCGATCTATGGTATTCCCTGAACAACCAGGGAGATACCCTACGGATAGATACACTATCTCAAGAATGACCAGAAGAGTTGTTGAATGCTTTTCCTCCTTTACCCTTGGTGCTCAGGAGGGTAGTGCTGGGCCATCACAAAGTTTTGCTAGTGGCCCCAAGATGGCCAAAGAAACACTGGACTTTGGTTCAAGGTCATCATTGGCAGCTACCAAGGAGAATCGATCTCCTGTCTCAAGCGGGGGGAACATTTGGAGACTCAACAACTTTGGGTATGGCCTTTGCTCAGTCCCTCCCTAAGGACTTAGATGAAGCTGTACTGAGGACAATAAATAGTTCTCTACTTGGAGTAACTATTCTAGCAAATGCAAATATTCTCAACATGGTGTCAAGACCATTAGCTAGACGCTGCCAATTGTGACATCAGTTTTGTTCTCCAGCTCCTTTAGTCATTGTTGGATTCAGGGAAATCGGTTAATATTGTAAAGGTCTATATTGCAGCTATCTTACACTTTCATTCTTTAGTGGATGGTGTAAGTATTGGTAAACACTCTTTAGTGCCTTAAAGGTGCGCACCATTTATGCCCAGGGAGGGTTATTATATCACCCACTTGGGATCTTACTATTTCTTTGTGTTCACTGGTCAAATCACCTTTTGAACCTTTGGTTTCAAGCCGATCTAAACTTCCTAACACAGAAATGGAATTCCTAGTACTATATACGTTCCTAGTACCTGCAGTACCAACATGTCAAAAGTGGGAACTTCTGCCAATAGTTCTAGGAACTGTGGAAAGTTTCCTTTGACGTAAAAGCACCTAATAAAACCTAAAAATAACCTGCATGGAATGTTCTGGGAAGGTTCTATTTAGGTTATAATATTAAACAAAAACTACACCTGCAGGGAACATTCTCTTTAGGTTATTAAAAACGATTATCTACAGGGAATGTTCCTAGAATGTTCTTATTTGGTTCTCCCCAAAATACCAAATGGAAACCATATGGGAACATTAAGGGAACATTCTGTGTTTGTTGAGCAGGTATTGTGTACAATGTTAATTACTCCCGCAAGTGACATGTTCATAATGCGGTAAATTCCTACTCCCATTTACTTAAGCATTAGAGAGAGATCCGATTTGCACTGCTGCATCTCTTCCTCGCGACAGATTGTTGACTCCTGATGATTTTAAGGGCACGATGCGTGCTACTAAAGTGTGTTGGGAAGACTCTAATATGCTTGGAAATAATGTACTGAAATTGGAGGACCAGATTCGGTATTCAGCTTATTAATGACCCGTGGCGTTGACATACTGCATTAGTGTCAGTGCGTGATGTAATGTTGATTAATTTTATACAACGCACCTTCATTTAGCAAGTGCAAAAACAGTTTTCCAGTTCAAAACTTTGTTAGATTCAGTTGTGGATGCTGCTGATAGATTGTGATACTGTACAAACAGTGAAATCACTCAGTGATACTGGACTAAATATCCACACTATGAACACTGATCAGAAACCCAATTCAGCTGTTATATTATATATTGTGCATGTCTTAAATTGAAATCAACATGTTTATGATGTTACTGTCATATATAACATGGCATGAATGATGAAAACAACTGCCGAAAAAAAGCATTTGTTGACAGACCAAGACATAAGGTCACTCTGATGATTCTGAAGCAGTTTGTTCTTTAGCGTGTTTGTTCTGGTGGGTCTGAAAACCCCCTAAATAAGCGAATCTCTCGCCGCAGATGGAGCAGGAGTAAGGTTTCTCTCCCGTATGAACTCGCTGATGGACCTTCAGGATGCATGATCGAGCAAACGTCTTGTCACAGTGAGAGCATTTGAAAGGTCTTTCTCCGGTATGAGTCCTCTTGTGGTTTTGTAATATATTATGGTTTCTGAAACTCTTCCCACAGATGCTGCAGTGATATGGTTTTTCTCCAGTGTGGACTCTCTGATGTGCTTTAAAATGAGTTGGATTAGAAAAGCTCCTCCCACAGTAGGAGCACAGATACGGTTTCTCTCCGGTGTGAGTCCTCACGTGACAATTTAATTGAGAAGCCTGACGGAATCGTTTGTCGCAGTGTTTGCACTGATATGGTTTCTCGTCAGAGTGGACTTTCTGGTGTGACTTTAGACAGCTTGAGTTTGTGAAGGTTTTCCCACATTCATTGCACTGGTACGGCCTCTCGTTGGTGTGAACACGCACATGTTTCTTCAGATGCGATGAGTGGTTGTAGGTCTTCTCGCAGTGAGGACACTTGTACGGTCTTTCTCCCGTGTGGATTCGCTTATGAGCATCAAGGTTTGCTTTGGTGCTGTAATACTTGTCACATTCGCTGCAGTGGAAAGACTTTACACTGTGTGACATCAAGTGTTTTTTTAGGTTTGAAGAATTGAAAAAAACCTTCCCACAGTGTTCGCAGCTGAACTCCTTCTTCACGCTGTGCTCTTTTGAATGAAGTCTCCTCTCTTCTGCGGTAGGAAAGCTGATGTTGCATCTCTTACAGGTGAAGTATTTCTGTTCTGTGTGTATTCTCTCATGTCTCACTAAATGACTCTTTGTACTCAGTGTTTTTCCACAGGTGATGCAGGAGAAACTCTTCAGTTGCTCTTTTGAGGTCGAGACTGTTTCTTCATTTTGATCAGAATATGAGCCCCCATTGACATCTGAAAGGAACAAAACCGCAATAAAAACTTAACTGTAAATACATTTATTTAAAATGATCTTGAATAAAGTTGGAGAAAATCCACTTTATTGCAGATGTTTTCCCGCCATTTTTCTGGCACGAACATTTACGAAGAAAACATATGTCCAGATCAAATAATAATAAAACAACAACTGCTGTTTTTGCAGCTTGGTTAGTACAAAATGCTGCTCCACCCAAAAGCCTGTGTCTGCATAATGCCTTTTTTATGCATACATTTCTTTACAGTTAATGAATTGATAATAATTAATATGCATAATGTGATGTTTGGCGAAATCCAGCGGCCTTATAAACAAGCACAGCAAACCTGGAGCTCTTAAAAAAGCAAAATGTTTAATCCCATTAAAAAATATATCAATTCGATTTTTCCAGTAAATTGTTCAGCCCTACTAACATTTGCCATCATGTTCCCAAATATCTCAGAAAATCTGCACCATCGGTCGATATGAACCTGATCCTGCAGAGTCTCTGCTGGCATTCAACTGTCATCAAAACCAAGAACAAGTCATAAAAGGAAGAAACCAACCTGGAGGAATGAAATCTTCATCATCATTCCCATTATTCTCATCATCATCTTCATCTTCCTCATGACTCTGTTGTTGTTGCTCTGCGGTGGTTTCTTCTTCTCTGCTCTCTATCAGGTTCCTGCAGTCCACCAGTTTGACGGAGCACATCTTCAGCGGCGTCTGCTGTTCTCCAGCGTTACAGTCAGAGGTTTGATCAGTGGATTCATGATCCTGAGCGTCAGTATAACAGAGTAAAGTGAGGCTGAGCTCTGAGTCCTGTGTGTCTCTGTATCTCTGATCTCTGACGCTCCAGACTGAATCCTGAGCTTCTGTCCCATCAGCCACACGCCCCGAACCCTTCTCCACCTCCTGACAAACACACCACAAGTTTAGGGATGCACCGATTGAATGGTGCAATGATAACCTTCCAGTAATGTAAGGATGATTGTATTCAATTTATTAGAACAAGTACACTTATTTATGGGCTGAAAAACAAGATGCAAACAATCAGAATAATGTACCTGGTGGGGAATGCCCAATGTTAGCATGAAACATTTCCGCCATTACATGTATTGTAATTCTGTGGTACTGGAGTCCCTTCATAATGCAGAGGTCAACGGCCTATAGTAAGCAATGGTCCTATAGTATGTGATGTTTAATAAACAGTTGTTTTTCTAAGTTCTGCTAAGGTGAAATTCAGTGCAATCCCGTATCGTATCATGGCCTCTGTATCGGGATAGGAATCTTATCTTGACTTTGTTGGCAATACACAGCCCTTAAAATAATTGTTTAATGATGTCTGATTAATAAAGATTTACTGGCTCAACAATGTAACTGCACTGACTGACAGCCGATCACCTCATGGGTTAGAGTTATATTTAGTTTGACATTAAAGGGATAGACTTGGTCGGTGTCGGCGTTGGGGAAACTATCCTTTCCCCCAAAGCATGGTGTTGACCCAGAATGGTCTACATAAAATAATTTCTGCCGCTCGACAAAGCAAGATACGTCAAAAAAAATCTGTATTGGGTCGGACTGTCCGTACGGTATCTGTGACTGGACAAAAGACCCAATGGACTGGGCAGAGGTGTCATTTCCCCACACTTTGTGTTACCTGATTGAGTCTCCAGGCAAGAGACAGCTTACTACAAGCCTATACGTGACGGCCTGTGAAAGTAGACATTTGTCTAAAGACTAGAGTAAAAGACTGTCATACTTTTTTATAGATATATTAAAATGAATTTTAACATTGACAAATCATAGGTAACATTAAAGGCAGGGTAAGCAATTTCTGTAAGCCAATGCTGATATTTGAAATCACCAAAACAAACACGCCCCTACCACAAAAGTGTCTCGCCCCTATTTTGATAGATCCAGCCCACATATACATAGCCTACGCAACCCAGGCCACGATTAGTTCTGTGTAGCATGCCGCTTTTCCATCGAAATTACCTGGAACAATATGTCCCCCCCCAGACCTGTTGCTGTCTGCGTTTCCATCGCGGTCTAAACTACCGAGAAGATTAGGCAAATAGTCTGGTAACGTAATGTTAGGTCTACGCACGTATCTCAATACCAAGTACGCAAATTTCAGCCTTGCATCCTCTGTAGTTCGGACTTCACGAGTTCGACTCGGGAGTGTGATCTCTCGACGCAAGTCCGGTAATTCTGCAAAGAGCAGCGTACTCCATATCAGTCCGCTCGCCTTGGCTACTGCAATCTTCCTCACTGTATTTACCCACGAAATATATCAAACTCCACTGCCTCTTTTCATTTAAACATTAATAGAACAATAGAATAAAGACCAAAGATTACCTGTTAGATTTACCCCAAACAAATTATATCTTATGTTTTCCACTACAGAGACATCAGAGCCAGCGGTAAATGTCAGAAAGACTAGCCGTGGTTATGCTCCTCTCTTCGGGATACAAGAGCACTGAGTGCCCGGTTATCGGTTAATAAGTCTCTTGAAGGATGAAATGTAGTGTAATCCGCACAAACCTCTCTGTTCGGTTTGTCTCCTCTTTCTCTCAGCTTTGCCTCCAGTGACGCCACCTCTTTCTTCAGCTGACAGATTTCTGTGATGAAATCCTCAATATCCAGCATGGACAGATCAGTTCCTACTGATTTACAGCAGACCACATCCACCTGCGCTTTCATGATCAACATCTGAACACAAACACATCAGGATTACTACAAGATTTATAATGAACAGAGACTGATTAACCTCAAAATGACTGAACAAGAGCTGAACTACATAGACCTGACTTATTACAAAGCTGGACATAATTATCAGATTTCTACACTGGGGATATAAAACAACTGCATCCACATAAACAGCTATAATAAGGTAAAACGGATGAATAAAACACTCACCGTCTGTGTGTTCCCGTCTTTTTTTTCTTCGGTGGTTTTACGGAAGAACTAAAGATCGTCACAGCGCCTCCTACAGTACGAGCGATAGAAGAGAAGAAACACTCCGGTGTGTGGAGGACTGAACCAAACCGAATTTAATTTATTTCAAACACACTGTATTTCAGTGGCGTTGCCAAGATATGGATACAACATATTCATATCTTATAAACAAATTCATTGATCATGTTAGTCGGTCGGTTAATAAAAAATGACCGTTATCTTTTGAATCACGCGAGTTGGCGGGTTTCTGAGGACAGGACACGAGAAACCGCGCGCAGAATCAGAGAAGCGCAGAGATTAACACAACGGGGAGAATAACGCTGTAAACTTGCATTTTAATTATATTACACTGCTTTACTAGTGTAGACGATCCTGAGATGTTATGAGTGGTTACTAATACATACACTAATACTAATAATTGGAAATGAAATAACATATATATATATAATGTTTGTTGTTTTAATATTTAAACGGTTTTTAGCTGTTTTTTTTGTTTTTCATTTAAATGTTTTGAAATGTTGTTGTACACATTTGTCATTTTATTTAATTTCTTCATTTTTTTAAATGTGTATATATAGTATTTATAATCCTTATTTGTAAGTTGCTTTGGATAAAAGTGTCTGCTAAATGACTAAACAGTAAAACAGGCTTATGTTCATACAGACAATATTCAAGGTGCTGTAGCTGATTAAAGTCCCAATGAAATCCAAAATGTAGAAGACATAAGCATTAACTTACTCTCTCATTTCCACCAATATGAATCAACAATGTTAAAGACATCACCCAGCACTTGAGCTTCTCATCCATCTTCATCTGTCCAATCAAACGCTCTCTAGAACCCGAAGCGTCCTCTCCCATGCACTAAGAATAGATGCTGAAACTGTAATCAGTCACTTGTTCACATAATTAGTGTGGTGAATGGCACCTAGTGCACTATGTAGGGGATCAGGGCCAATTTGCTGCCAGTGCCCCTTGCCTCATATTAATGAATATTAACTAACAATGAACAATACATTTGTAACAGTACCAATTTATTATTTTTGTTAGTGTTAGTTATTGACAATTAACCTTATTTTATCAGGACATTTTAATTTGAAAGTGAACTAATCCTTTAAGGCTTCTGGTGTAAGTTGCCAACGCATGGAGGACGGAACAAAACCTTGTCGGAGCCATAACGCACCGCAGACGCGTTCAGCGGTCCACCTTATGCGTTCCATAAACATACATTATCTACATTATCAATTAAAAGTGTTGTATGTAAGATTGATACCTAGTGGTTGAACTAGGTATTGCAGTCCAAATTTAAAATATTGGAGAGGTTTTTTTTTCACCGACCCCTTTTCCTCAGACTTGATACACACGCAGGTTGCCAGATTAATGACACCAACAGGAACGAGCGCACATGACGATGAATGACATGAAATGTCCGCCAACTGGCAACCGGGGGTGCTGAAACACAATTGGGTAAACTGGCAATGGGTGGGTTTCACAAACCAAAACAGAGTCCGACATTCTGGCCCGGAATGCACATTTTCAAAGGAGAATAATGGACTGTAGCATTAGCATGTTAGCTTAGCATGTTTCTTAAATATCTGCAAACGTATGGCATTTTTGTGGTTTAATAGAGTCAAAAACATACAGCACCTTTATCATCCAGAAATAGAAAATTGATGGCCCTGGTCAAGAAAACTATCTTGTATAAACATTACAAAAACAATTGAATAATCAATTTATAACTGTATGATGTTACGCTGTAGCCACATTGGACCAGAGGTTTGAAAAATGGACGAATGATTCAGCTGCAGATGTCACCTTCTGGCGAGACACAGGAGTTCATTTGGCTCGACCTTCACAGTGCATTATGGGTATTCACTAGCTGTTGGGTGTACATCAGTTGTACACATTATTGTGGTGCATTGTGGGATTGAAAGAGCATACTCAGACTCCACTGTGGTTTTGGACGCCATGACAAATGGCTGTCTTCTCAATTATTGCCCAATTCAAGGGTATAGTGGGTGATTCCGGACACAGATCTTGATTAGCAGCTTCAAGTGTGTTTAATTATGGTTGGAGCTAAACTCTGCAGGACAGCGGCCCTCCAGGAGGTTTGAGTACCCCTGTCCTATAGACATTGTTATAGGTTTTACTTTTTACAACCATAAATGAACATTTCTATAACACTGACAACCTAAAAATGATGAAGCTATGATGATCCTGGAGCAGCGTGTATCTTCTGGTGGGTCTGAAAACCCCATTTAAAAGTGAATCTCTCACCGCAGATGGAGCAGCAGTACGGTTTCTCTCCTGTATGCATTCGTTCATGGACCTTCAGGTATGTTGAGACAGCGAAAGCCTTGTCACAATGGGAGCATTTAAAGGGTTTTTCTCCTGTGTGAGTCCTCTGGTGTATTTTTAAGTCACTTAGCTTATAAAACCTCTTCTTACAATCACTACAGGGGTACGGTCTTTCTCCCGTGTGAACTCTCTGATGAACTTGGAAAGAAAACGAACTAGCAAAGCTCTTCCCACAGTCGGAGCACAGGTACGGTTTCTCTCCGGTGTGAATCCTCTCATGGCTTTTACAGTGAGCCGAATTACGGAAACGTTTCTCACAGTATGAACACTGATACGGTTTGTCATCAGAGTGCATTTTTTGATGTAATTTTAGAGAAGCTGAGCTTATGAAAGGTTTTCCACATTCACTACACTGATGCGGATTCTCATTGCTGTGCGTGAGTAGATGTTTCATCAGAGCTGATCTGAGACTGAAGCTCATCTCGCAGTGAGGGCACTGATGCGGTTTATCAAAGTGTTTTTTTTGGTGTAACTTTAGAGATGTTGAGCTTATGAAAGTTTTCCCACATTCACTGCACTGATGTGGTTTCTCATTGGTGTGCTTGAGTAGATGTGTCTTCAGATTACATCCCTGGCTGAAGCTCTTCTCGCAGTGAGGGCACTTGTACGGTCTTTCACCCGAGTGGATCCTCATATGACTTGAAAGATCTCGTGTGTTTCGGAAAAACTTGTTACATTCGTTACACTGAAGAGACTTTTCTTCGTGTGTCTTTATATGAGCTCTCATACTATAAAGAGTGTTGAAGAAATCCTTCCCGCACTTTTCACAGCGAAACTCCTTCTTCACGCTGTGCTCTTTTGAATGAAGTGTTCTCTCTTTGAAGGTAGGAAAACTAATGTTGCATATTTTACAGCTGAAGTCTTTCTGGTCGGTGTGCTTTCTGGCATGTTTTGTTAAATTACACTGTTTGCTGAATGTTTTTCCACAGGTGACACAGGAGAAACTATTCTTTGTTCTTTGCTCTTTGGAAGAAGAGGCAGTTTCTCCATCAGAAGATGAACAGCATTGTTATCTGAAAGAAACACAATTGGCATAAAATATAACTGAGTGGAACAATCAGCTAAAATAAATTGAGATATGTCTCATGATTATCAAACTGCAAAGGCTGTGATTTAAATAAATGCACAATCTGATGTGTTGCCCTGTGATATTTTATACATGGCAGCTAATGATATGTCGTTCTCAATGCCTCAAATTGGCAGAATTCACAAAAAATGCTGCTCCACTTGATTTTAGGTCTGTACATGCATAATACTTTTTACACCAATTTTGTTTATTCAGCATTTCTGGTCATAAAAGGAAGAAACATACCTGAAGGAACAAAGTCACCATCGTCATCATCATCATTCTGATTTTCATCATCATCATTACCATCATCATCATCATCTTCCTCGTGACTCTGTTGTTGTTGCTCTGCGGTGGTTTCTTCTTCTCTGCTCTCTATCAGGTTCCTGCAGTCCACCAGTTTGACGGAGCACATCTTCAGCGGCGTCTGCTGTTCTCCAGCGTTACAGTCAGAGGTTTGATCAGTGGATTCATGATCCTGAGCGTCAGTATAACAGAGTAAAGT
The DNA here is from genome assembly GCA_027422405.1 of Ptychobarbus kaznakovi. Lineage (NCBI taxonomy): Eukaryota > Metazoa > Chordata > Actinopteri > Cypriniformes > Cyprinidae > Ptychobarbus > Ptychobarbus kaznakovi. The sequence goes on from CM049799.1 coordinate 1,044,582, forward strand.
GAGGCTGAGCTCTGAGTCCTGTGTGTCTCTGTATCTCTGATCTCTGACGCTCCAGACTGAATCCTGAGCTTCTGTCCCATCAGCCACACGCCCCGAACCCTTCTCCACCTCCTGACAAACACACCACAGATAAACACAATCAGCTCATCAATACAGAAGCTGAAGATCATTTGACAACAATTTGAGAGCTGTTGAAACCTCTCTGTTGAGTTTGTCTCCTCTTTCTCTCAGCTTTGCCTCCAGTGACGCCACCTCTTTCTTCAGCTGACAGATTTCTGTGATGAAATCCTCAATATCCAGCATGGACAGATCAGTTCCTACTGATTTACAGCAGACCACATCCACCTGCGCTTTCATGATCAACATCTGAACACATCAGGATTATTAAAAGGCACATTTATTTGATCAAAATCAAAATAATATTTACATACGATTAGGTATTTGTTCAGAAGTACCTTAATTTTATTTAGATTACATTAATTTGTCATTTATATATATTGACCATTTCAAGGACAGTCTTTCATATAATTTTCACACAGTAAATACTGAAATTAGCCAATATGTTTATTAAGCCTTCTACACAATTTTAGAAATCCTATAAGATCATTGCAGATCACACTGTGCGACATGAATCTAATAAATTTGGCTAGACATGCTTGTAGACTGATGATACCTATTGACTCATTGGCTACACTGCACGTTTCAATAGAAGAATAAAGCATCACCAGCATGCGCTAGTTGTAAACAAAAAGATCACACTTTAGCAGTCGTAGTTCTTATGTGTGCATAAAAAAGTGGAAGCAGAGAAAGAGGAAGGGATAAGAGCTTGAGGTAAGAAGTTTTATGTTATAGCGCCATGTCACGTTGATTTCATTTCTCATTTTTATTCAGCAAACCTTCTGTGCGATGATCATTCTGTACATCTGACACTCTCAGAAAATTATCGTAGGCTATCTTTGGTCACAAGACCGTGACATCAGTCGTCTTTGAACCTCTCTTACTGTACAACACGATTCCTACGATTGTTTGACGATGGGACAGCCAATAATCGAGCAGTGTGTTTTGGGCTTTAAGGCCGGGACACACCAAGTCGACTTCAAAGAACTAGCAGCGACAAAAGCCAAAGATGTTGTCGCCTTGCGTTGGCAGCGATGGACCAAATAACGGTGCTTGAACACACAGCCCTCTGTCTGTGCTGCCTTCATTTACTTACTAGTTTTCATCACTTTCACGTTAATTAACTTGTTCGCTAAATTTAACATCCAATCAGAGTTCTCACTCGCGCTGACAAACACCAAAAAACTATCCCGACCATCGGCTTGGTGTGTCCCGGCCTTAAGAGTGAATGACAATAAATGTATAGCCTGAATGCACTGTAAGTCGCTTTGGATAAAAGCGTCTGCTAAATGCATAAATGTAAAGGTTATCATCATGAACTTTATACTGTATAGTTAATGGCAGACCATGTACAGTGGGGAAAACAATTATTTGATCTCCTGCTGATTTTGTATGTTTGCCCACTGACAAAGAAATTATTAGTCTATAATTTTAATGGTAGGTTTATTTGAACAGTGAGAGACAGAATAACAACAACTAAAAAAATCCATAAAAACGCATTTCAAATTATTGAGGAAGTTTCTCGTTATTATGGGAAAATAAGTAATTGTTTTGAGAAATGTTCTCGTTATTATGATTTATAGAATTATATTTTTCTCAAAGTGGCGGGAACGGGCTTCCATAAACAAAACCCCCCCAAAAAATGTATAAATAACATGGTTACTATAGTTAAACAATGGTAACCAAATAAGTTTTGCATCACCAACCATACTTTAACCATAGTATTTGTAGTGAAATTGTGGTTATACAAAATGTTAATCGATTCACCCCTGCTGCAAAAAACAATATAAAATGTAATGGTTATAATAGGAATTGTATTGGTTTTAATGGAAACTATAATGGTGTCTACTGGTATGTGATGGATTCTATTGGTGGGATGTTAAATCCTATTGGAAAAATGCCCAAATCACAATAGAAAATGTAATGTTTTAATGGGAATTGTATTGGTTTTAATGGAAACTATAATGGTGTCTACTGGTATGTGATGGATTCTATTGGTGGGATGTTAAATCCTATTGGAAAAATGCCCAAATCACAATAGAAAATGTAATGTTTTAATGGGAATTGTATTGGTTTTAATGGAAACTATAATGGTGTCTACTGGTATGTGATGGATTCTATTGGTGGGATGTTAAATCCTATTGGAAAAATGCCCAAAACACAATAGAAAAAGGAATTTTGTAATGTTTTACTGGATAAAGAATGGTATTTTAATGGAAACAATTGGAATTTCTGTGATGGTTTCTATTGATTGGGCTTCTATTATTATTATTTTTTAGCAGGGACCAAAAAAACATGGTAGCTACACTTTAACTACAATAAAACCATGGTTAAAATATAAGTCACCTTTATTTATAGCATGTTCAGCTGCTGGATTTGAAATGTTAAAACATATGCTTGCCCCTCTGTAAGACATTTAATTTAAACCGTCCGTCGGCGAGATACGAGAAAGCATTTCAGACAGTCACAAGCACAAGTAAATATGTTGAAAATATGTTGTAAATTCACATAACCAACCTGAAATAATCACGCGCCGGCAGAAATAAAACTTTGCGCTACTTCCGTCGTGTGCTCTTCGCGGGCGACGCAGCAACATGTGACGCACTTCCGCCCCCTGCTGGACTGGAGCGCCAACTTCACTGGATATATCAGTTGAATGATGAAAATCAGCGGCACTGACTGACAGAGGACGATTGTAGAAAACGGGTAATACAACAATGACAGACGTAGTGATTAGTTAACCCGTTTTCATTACATATAACGATAGGCTACTTAACTACGATATCACTGAAACAGTATTGCACAGCTGTATGTCTAAGATAATGTATGTGAGTTTAGGACATTGCTCTTAGTGACAGCCAAGCACTAATTAAGTGACTCACATAGGCCATGTCTGGGACATTTTTCCACCTAAAATTAACAACAAATGTGTAAAGCAAGCCTAATTTAAAGCCATTTAGATGCGTGCTAATAACTGCCACTCTCTTAAGCCCCGCCTTAAAACCGTTAATGACCGTTATTCTGATAGCCCGCGAAACAACAACAGCAGCCCCTACGGATGCGTGTTTTTATGCAAGAGGTACACGTGAGGAATACACTTTAGGACAATATAACATTGCAATCAAATTAATAATAATAAATAACACACACACTCAATTCCTTGCGCTCAGGCAGTTTGGCTTGACTTGCCTGGAACACTACAAAATCGTGACTTACGTGCTCAAACGCAGCATTAATATTGCCTCCATTACTTTTAACATGGACATTTTTGACTGATTCATGAGAATCACTTTAATAAATCTCTGACAAACAGCTTCTGGTTTTCCTTCTTCTGCATCATTCATGCTGATATTCTGGACAACCGTGAGTACAATATTCATACTATAATAGTTTAAGTTATTTAACAGTTTTATTAATAGTTAATGTTGAGTAGAATCAGACTTGAATCAATAGTTCATATGCTTTTGCTACATATATGATCATATTTCCAAGGCGTATGGGAAAACTGACAGGCACAAATAACTTGTCTGTGATACTGTACAGACTAAATATCCACGCTGCTAAACTTTGTGAAAAATATGGTTCGAGTCAGATTGTCTTAAATTTAAATCACCATCATTATGATGTTATCATGGCATGAATTATCAACTGCAGAAATAAAGCCTTTATTGACAGACCAAGACATGAAAAGTCACTCTGATGATTCCTGAGCAGTTTGTTCTTTAGCGTGTTTGTTCTGGTGGGTCTGAAAACTACTTAAATAAGCGAATCTCTCGCCACAGATGGAGCAGGAGTAAGGTTTCTCTCCTGTATGAACTCGGTGATGGACCTTCAGGACGCCTGATCGAGCAAACGTCTTGTCACATTGAGAGCATTTGAATGGTCTTTCTCCACTATGAATCCTCTTGTGGTTTTTTAATATACTATGTTTACTGAAACTCTTCCCACAGATGATGCAGTGATATGGTTTTTCTCCAGTGTGGACTCTCTTATGAACTCTGAAATGAGTTGGATCAGAAAAGCTCCTCCCGCAGTGGGAACACAGATATGGTTTCTCTCCGGTGTGAGTCCTCACGTGACAATTCAAATGAGAAACCTGACGGAATCGTTTGTCGCAGTGTTTGCACTGATACGGTTTCTCACCTGAGTGGACTTTCTGGTGTGACTTTAGACCGCTTGAGTCTTTAAAGGTTTTCCCACATTCACTGCACTGGTACGGCCTCTCGTTGGTGTGAATACGCACATGTCTCTTCAGATGTGATCCCTGGTTGTAGGTCTTCTCGCAGTGAGGACACTTGTACGGTCTTTCCCCCGTGTGGATTCGCTTATGAGCATCAAGACTTCCTTTGGTGCTGAAATACTTGTCACATTCGCTGCAGTGGAAAGACTTTACACTGTGAGACATCAAGTGAACTTTTAGTTTTGAAGAATTGAAAAAAACCTTCCCACAGTGTTCGCAGCTGAACTCCTTCACGCTGTGCTCTTTTGAATGAAGTCTCCTCTCTTCTGCGGTAGGAAAGCTGATGTTGCATCTCTTACAGGTGAAGTATTTCTGTTCTGTGTGTATTCTCTCGTGTCTCACTAAATGACCCTGTGTACTCAGTGTTTTTCCGCAGGTGATGCAGGAGAAACTCTTCAGTTGCTCTTTTGAAGTCGAGACTGTGTTTCCTCATTTCGATCAGAATATGAGCCCCCATTGACATCTGAAAGGAACAAAACCGCAATAAAATTTAACTGTAAATACATTTATTTAAATGATATTGAATAAAGTAGGAGAAAATCCACTTTATTCCAGATGTTTTCCCGCCATTTTTCTGGCACGAACATTTACGAAGAAAACATATGTCCAGATCAAATAATAATAAAACAACAACTGCTGTTTTTGCAGCTTGGTTAGTACAAAATGCTGCTCCACGCAAAAGCCTGTGTCTGCATAATGCTTTTTTTATGCATACATTTCTTTACAGTTAATGAATTGATAATAATTATATGCATAATGTGATGTTTGGCGAAATCCAGCGGCCTTACAAACAAGCACAGCAAAACTGGAGCTCTTCGGTGATATGAACCTGATCCTGCAGAGTCTCTGCTGGCATTCAACTGTCATCAAAACAAGAACAAGTCATAAAAGGAAAAGAAAACCAACCTGGAGGAATGAAATCTTCATCATCATTCCCATTATTCTCATAATCTTCATCTTCCTCATGACTCTGTTGTTGTTGCTCTGAGGTGGTTTCTTTCTTCTCTGCTCTCTATCAGGTTCCTGCAGTCCTCCAGTTTGACGGAGCACATCTTCAGCGGCGTCTGCTGTTCTCCAGCGTTACAGTCAGAGGTTTGATCAGTGGATTCATGATCCTGAGCGTCAGTATAACAGAGTAAAGTGAGGCTGAGGTCTGAGTCCTGTGTGTCTCTGTATCTCTGATCTCTGACGCTCCAGACTGAAATCCTGAGCTTCTGTCTCATCAGCCACCACCCGAACCCTTCTCCACCTCCTGACAAACACAACACAGATAAACACAATCAGCTCATCAATACAGAAGCTGAAGATAATCTGACAATAATTTGAGAGCTGTTGAAACCTCTCGTTGAGTTTGTCTCCTCTTTCTCTCAGCTTTGCCTCCAGTGATGCCACCTCTTTCTTCAGCTGACAGATTTCTGTGATGAAATCCTCAATATCCAGCATGGACAGATCAGTTCCTACTGATATACAGCAACCACATCCACCTGCGCTTTCATGACCAACATCTGAACACATCAGGATTATTAAAAGGCACATATATTTGATCCAACTCAAAATAATAAACGATTAGGTATTTGTTCAGAATTACCTTAATTTTATTTAGATTACATTAATTTGTCATTTATATATATTGACCATTTCAAGGACAGTCTTTCATATAATTTCACACAGTAAATACTGAACTTAGCCAATATGTTTATAAGCCTTCTACACAATTTTAGAAACCTATAAGATCATTGCAGATCACACTGTGCGACATGAACTAATAAATTTGGCTAGACATGCTTGTAGACTGATGATACCTATTGACTCATTGGCTACACTGCACATTTCTATAGAAGAATAAAGCATCACCAGCATGCGCTAGTTGTAAACAAAAAGATCACACTTTAGCAGTCGTAGTTCTTATGTGTGCATAAAAAAGTGGAAGCAGAGAAAGAGGAAGGGATAAGAGCTTGAGGTAAGAAGTTTTATGTTATAGCGCCATGTCACGTTGATTTCATTCTCATTTTTATTCAGCAAACCTTCTGTGCGATGATCATTCTGTACATCTGACACTCTCAGAAAATTATCGTAGGCTATCTTTGGTCACAAGATCGTGACATCAGTCGTCTTTGAACCTCTCTTACGGTACAACACGATTCCTACGATTGTTTGGCGATGGGACAGCCAAAAATTGTGCAGTGTGTTTTGGGCTTTAAGGCCAAGTCGACTTCAAAAACTAGCAAGCGACAAAAGCCAAAGATGTTGTCGCCTTGCGTTGGCAGCGATGGACCAAATAACGGTGCTTGAACACACAGCCCTCTGTCTGTGCTGCCTTCATTTACTTACTAGTTTTCATCACTTTCACGTTAATTAACTCGTTCGCTAAATTGAACATCCAATCAGAGTTCTCACTCGCGCTGACAAACACCAAAAAACTATCCCGACCATCGGCTTGGTGTGTCCCGGCCTTAAGAGTGAATGGTTAAATATTGTATAGTGTTCCTGTGGCTCAGTGGTAGAGCATTGCATTAGCAGCGCAAAGGTTGTGGGTTCAATTCCCAGGAAACACATGTACTGACAATAAATGTATAGCCTGAATGCACTGTAAGTCGCTTTGGATAAAAGCGTCTGCTAAATGCATAAATGTAAAGGTTATCATCATGAACTTTATACTGTATAGTTAATGGCAGACCATGTACAGTGGGGAAAACAATTATATGATCTCCTGCTGATTTTGTATGTTTGCCCACTGACAAATAAATTATTAGTCCTATAATTTTAATGGTAGGTTTATTAAACAGTGAGAGACAGAATAACAACAACTAAAAAAATCCATAAAAACGCATTTCAAATTATTTCGAGGAAGTTTCTCATTATTATGGGAAAATAAGTAATTGTTTTGAGAAATGTTCTCGTTATTATGATTTATAGAATTATATTTTTCTCAAAGTGGCGGGAACGGGCTTCCATAAACAAAACCAAAAACAATAAAATAATAAATAACATGGTTACTATAGTTAAACAATGCTAACCAAAACATTATTTCGTTTTGCAACACTAACCATAGTATTTGTAGTGAAATTGTGGTTATAATGTTAATCAATTCACCCCTGCTGCAAAAAACAATATAAAATGTAATGGGTTTAATGGGAATTGTATTGGTTTTAATGGAAACTATAATGGTGTCTACTGGTATGTGATGGATTCTATTGGTGGGATGTTAAATCCTATTGAAAAAATGCCCAAAACACAATGGAAAATGTAATGATTTTACTGGATAATGCCAATGGTTTATAATGGTATTTTAATGGAAACAATTGGAAATTCTGAGATGGTTTCTATTGATTGGGTTTTTATTATTATTATTTTTTAGCAAGGACCAAAATAAAACATGGTAGCTACACTTTTACTACAATAAAATCATGGTTCAAATATAAGTCACCTTTATTTCTAGCTTGTTCAGCTGCTGGATTTGAGATATTAAAACATAATGCTTGCCCCTCTGTAAGACTTCAATCATTTCAACCGTCCGTCGGCGAGATACGAGAAAGCATTTCAGACAGTCATAAGCTCAAGCACATATGTTGAAAATATGTTGTAAATGCACATAACCGACCTGAAACAATCACGCGCCGGCAGAAAGACAACTCTGCGCTACTTACGTCGTGTGCTCTTCGCGGGTGACGCAGCAACATGTGACGCACTTCCGCTCCCTGCTGGACTGGAGCGCCAACTTCACTGTATGACTTCGGTTTAATGATGAAAATGAGCGGCACTGACTGACAGACAGACGATTGTAGAAAACGGGTTAACTACGATATTACTGAAACAGTATTGCACAGCTGTATGTCTAAGATAGTTTATGTGAGTTTAGGAAATTGTAGTTAGTGACAGCCAAGCACTAATTAAGTGACTCGCATAGGCTATGTCCGGGACATATGTCCACCTAAAATTAAAGACAAATGTGTAAAGCAAGCCTAATTTAAGGCCATTTAGATGCGTGATAATAACTGTCACTCTCTTAAGCCCCGCCTTAAAACCGTTAATGACCGTTATTCTGATAGCCCGCGAAACAAAAACAGCAGCCCCAACGGATGTGTTTTTTTATGCAAGAGGTAAATACACTTTAGGACAATATAACATTGCAATCAAATTAATAATAATAAATAATACACACTCAATTCCTTGCGCTCAGGCAGTTTGGCTTGACTTGCCTGGAACACTACAAAATCGTGACTTATGTGCTCAAAAGCAGCTCTAATATTAGCTCCATTTACTTTCAACATGGACATTTTTGACTGATTCATGATAATCACTTTAATAAATCTCTGACCATCAGCTTCTGATCTTCATTCTTCTGCATCATTCATGCTGATATTCTGCACATCAGGACAACCGTGAGTACAATATTCATACTATAATAGTTAAAGTTATTTAACAGTATTATTAATAGTTAATGTTGAGTAAAATCAGACTTTAATCAACAGTTCATATGCTTTTGCTTCATACATGACAATATTTCCAAGGCGTATGGGAAAACTGACAGGCACAAATAACCCACTCTTGTCTGTGATACTGTACAGACTAAATATCCACACTTTGAACGCTGCTAAACTTTGTGAAAAATATGCTTTGAGTCAGATTGTCTTAAATTTAAATCACCATCAGTATGATGTTATCATGGCATGAATTATCAACTGCCGAAATAAAGCCTTTATTGACAGACCAAGACATAAGGTCACTCCGATGATTCTGGAGCAGTTTGTTCTTTAGCGTGTTTGTTCTGGTGGGTCTGAAAACTACTTAAATAAGTGAATCTCTCGCCGCAGATGGAGCAGGAGTAAGGTTTCTCTCCTGTATGAACTCGCTCGTGGATCTTCAGGACACCCGATCGAGCAAACGTCTTGTCACATTGAGAGCATTTAAAAGGTCTTTCTCCGCTATGAGTCCTCTTGTGGTTTTGTAATATACTATGTTTACTGAAACTCTTCCCACAGACGCTGCAGTGATACGGTTTTTCTCCAGTGTGGACTCGCTTATGAACTCTGAAATGAGTTGGATCAGAAAAGCTCTTCCCGCAGTGGGAACACAGATAAGGTTTCTCTCCGGTGTGAGTCCTCACATGACAATTGAAATGAGAAACCTGACGGAATCGTTTGTCACAGTGTTTGCACTGATACGGTTTCTCACCTGAGTGGACTTTTTGGTGTGACTTTAGAGAGCTTGAGTTTGTGAAGGTTTTCCCACATTCACTGCACTGGTACGGCCTCTCGTTGGTGTGAACACGCACATGTGTCTTCAGATGAGGTCCCTGATTGAAGCTCTTCTGGCAGTGAGGACACTTGTACGGTCTTTCTCCCGTGTGGATTCGCTTATGAGCATCAAGATTTCCTTGGGTGCTGAAATACTTGTCACATTCGCTGCAGTGGAAAGACTTTTCTTTGTGTGTCTTTAAATGAGCTCTCATATTATAAAGAGTGGTGAATAAAACCTTCCCGCACTGTTCGCAGCTAAACCGCTTCTCCACGCTGTGCTCTTTTGAATGAAGTATCCTCTCTTCTGCGGTAGGAAAGCTGATGTTGCATATCTTACAGGTGAAGTCTTTCTGTTCTGTGTGTTTTCTCTCGTGTCTCGCTAAATTACCCTGTGAACTCAATGTTTTTCCACAGGTGATGCAGGAGAAACTCTTGGTCTGCAGCTGACCTTTTGAGGTCGAGACTTTTTCTTTATCTCCATCAGAAGATGAAGCACCATTGACATCTGAAAGGAACAAAACTTTATTAAAATAACTTTAAAATGGTCTTTATTCAAGATAGAGAACATCCACATTAATCCAGACGTTTTCCCGCCATTCTTCTGGCACGAAAATTAATTAACAAAATATGCGTCCAGGTCAAATAAACAATAATAAAAAGCAACAGCTGTTTTTTGCTGCTTGGTTTGAAGTAAATGCTGCTCCACACAAAAGCACATGCCTACATAATTTTGTTATTTTTACAGTTAATTAAAGGTGCACTAAGTGATTTTTGCCAAACGATGTTGATAATTTGAAAGACCCAAATTCAAACATGCCCATACCCCGATAGGACCTCGCCCCTATTTTGATATCTCCGCCCCACACGTACGTACATAACCCTAGCATAACGGCGATCGCGGAAACAAGTGAAGATGACACACAAGCATATTCAAACAAAATCCCACACGAATAAGTTGTGTGAAATGAAGCAAAATCAACTCATCTATCAAGAAAAAACAACGCAACCTTGGCATCCGATTCGAGTCCTTCCCGCTCCTTGAGTTCTCTCCACTGCTGGAAAGCTGCTCCGATATTTACACGGGTCCTACCTCTTGCCTGAACGTAACCCTTCTTTTTAATGTTTTGATTCAGCTATTGAACTCAAATTGAGCTCTCTTCTCTTTATCATCACTAGACACACCCCCTTGCTGCTGATTGGCTACATGTGTGTTTTGGGACTCGGTGTCAGGAGAGAGATGAGGTCGAGGACTCAAGTGCAGAGGAATCAGGGTTTTTAATAATAAAATTAAACAAAAACCACCCAGAGGGGGAAAAAACAAGCAGGCAGAAGACTGGTGCACAGTCAAACATGACACACTCTATCAAAGACACACGAAAGACAACAGATCAGCACAGGACTGCAGACACCAGGAGGCTAAATAGGGAGACAAACGAGGAGACACAGGTGGAGCCACTGAAACAATGATTAGGTAACAAGATGGGAGGGGACAGACAATACACAGACATCTGGTGGCCAGCCCGGGCACACCAGCAGGACCGAGACATAACCCCCCCCTTTAAAGAGCAGATCCCAGACGCTCCACACACATTAATACAGAAAAAATGTCTCGGAGGGGGGTGGGCCAGGCCCGTGGAGTGGAAAAGGGCCTGGAGGAATAGGCAGACAGGGGTGCCAGGGTGAGGCAGGCAGAGAAGGAGGCCAGGGCAGGGCTGGAGGCCATTGGGCGGGCTCTGTGGGCTCCCAGACCGGAGCGGGCTCAAGGACCGGAGTGGACTGCATGGGCTCCCGGACCGGAGAGGGCTCTGGAGCGGACTCTGTGGGCTCTCGGACCGGAACGGGCTCTGGTGCGGACTCTGTGGGCTCTCGGACCGGAGCGGGCCCCCCGGAGCGGACTCTGTGGGTTCACGAAACGGCGCGGGCTCTGGAGCGGACTTTGTGGGCTCACGGAACGGAGCGGGCTCTGGAGCGGTCTCTGTGAGACCACGGAACAGAGCGGGCTCTGGAGCGGACTCATGGCGGAGCGGGCTGGAGCGAAATCTGTCACGGAACGGGACGGGCTCTGGAGCGGGTCTCTGTGAGACCACGAACAGAGCGGGCTCAGGAGCGGACTCTGTGGGTTTACGAACGGAGCGGGCTCTGGAGCGAAATCTGTGGGCTCACGGAACGGAGCGGGCTCTGGAGTGGTCTCTGTGGGCTCACGGAACGGAGCGGGCTCTGTGGGCTCGGAGCGGACTCTGTGGGCTCACGGAACGGAGCGGGCTCTGGAACGGACTTTGTGGGCTCACGGAACGGAGCGGGCTCTGGAGCGGTCTCTGTGGGCTCACGGAACAGAGCGGGCTCTGGAGCGGACTCTGGGCTCATGGAACGGAGCGGGCTCAGGAGCGGACTCTGTGGGTTTACGGAACGGAGCGGGCTCTGGAGCGGAATCTGTGGGCTCACGGAACGGAGCGGGCTCTGGAGCAGACTCTGTGGGCTCACGGATCGGAGCGGGCTCAGTAGCGGACTCTGTGGGCTCACGGGACGGAGCGGGCTCAGGAGCGGACTTTGTGGGCTCACGGGACGGAGCGGGCTCAGGAGCGGACTTTATGGGCTCACGGGATGGAGCGGGCTCAGGAGCGAACTCTGTGGGCTCACGGGACGGAGCGGGCAGGAGGACTCTGTGGGCTCACAGGGCGGAGCGGGCTCTGGAGCAGACTCTGTGGGGTCACGGGGTGGAGCGGGCTCTGGAGCGGACTCTGTGACGGCCACCATGGCCTCCAGGACCACCAGGCTAGAGTTCACTGGAGACATGCCAGCTGCCCGTACCGACCTCATGGGCCGATCCTCCAGCTTACGTACCAGCCTCGGCATCCCGGGGTGCGCTGCAGCTTCGACGGCCGCCACTAGGGGCACTGCGGCTCCGTCTGCCGCCACTGGAGGCGCTGTAGCTTTGTCGCCCACCACCTGAGGCACACCAGCCACTTCAGCTGGGGAACGTGCCAAAGACTCCAAAAATTGCCCAAATGTCAGGTGGTCCAGCCCCCTCATCCTTCACCAGCTGAGGGGCTCATCCAGGGCACTGTTGAAGAGGTCCTTGAGGGCCACATCATTGTACCCTAACCCCTCAGCTGCACCACTGAACTCTACGGCAAACCTCCTCACATCATTGCCCTGCTGACGGCAGGAGCTCAGGTCCTCGAACTGGAGGATGCGTTGGTATAGGGGGCTGGAGATAATGGCGGGTGGTGGGCGACCCAAACCCCTCCTCTGCTAAATCCTCATCTTGGGTGATCCGTTCTATCACGAGAGAGATTAGGTCGAGGACTCAAGTGCAGAGGAATCCGGGTTTTTAATAATAAAATTAAACAAAAGAACAAAAACCACCCCTAGGGGGGAAAAAAACAAGCAGGCAGGCAGGCAGAAGACTGGTGCACAGTCAAACATGACACACTCTAACAAAGACACACGAAAGACAACGGATCAGCACAGGACTGCAGACACCAGGAGGCTAAATAGGGAGGCAAACGAGGGTAACGAGGGAGACACAGGTGGAGCCACTGAAACCATGATTAGGTGACAAGATGGGAGGGGACAGACAATAGACATGGGAGCACATGGCACCAACAACAAACAACAAGCCATGTGCTCAACACACAGAGACATCTGGTGGCCAGCCCGGTCACACCAGCAGGACCGTGACACTCGGTCCGACGCTGTGATCAAAAGCATTTTCAAATATTGCTTAGTGCACCTTTAATTATTATTCATAATGTATGAATAATTACCACAGTATATGACAAAAATGCAGCTAGTGGGAGTTTGGCCAAATCCTGCAGCCTTACAAACAAGCAAAGAACATGGAGCTTTAAAAAAAATATATTGTTCTTAGTAAAACTACTAAAATGTATTATTTATTTATTTTCATAAGAAATATCTAAGATTGTTATTTTCCTGTAAATTGTTCAGCCCTTCTAACATTTTCCATCATGTTCCCAAATATCTCAGAAAATCTGCACCATCGGTCAATATGAACCTGATCCTGCAGAGCCTCTGCTGACATTCAACTGTCATCAAAACCAAGAAAAAGTCATAAAAGGAAGAAACAAACCTGGAGGAATTAAATCTTCATCTTCATCATCATTCCCATTACTCTTATCATAATCATCCTCATCTTCTTCCTCATGACTCTGTTGTTGTTGCTCTGCGGTGGTTTCTTCTTCTCTGCTCTCTATCAGGTTCCTGCAGTCCACCAGTTTGACGGAGCACATCTTCAGCGGCGTCTGCTGTTCTCCAGCGTTACAGTCAGAGGTTTGATCAGTGGATTCATGATCCTGAGCGTCAGTATAACAGAGTAAAGTGAGGCTGAGCTCTGAGTCCTGTGTGTCTCTGTATCTCTGATCTCTGACGCTCCAGACTGAATCCTGAGCTTCTGTCCCATTAGCCACACGCCCCGAACCCTTCTCCACCTCCTGACAAACACACCACAGATAAACACAATCAGCTCATCAATACAGAATCTGGCAATAAATTTGTAGTTACTTTGTTTTTGAATCAGCTTAGTAACTTAATTATACATTAAAAGACAGTCGTTTCATCAGACAAAGCAACAGTGATTGAAGTGAAGGATGAAATGAAGAGCTGATCAAACCTCTCTGTTCAGTTTGTCTCCTCTTTCTCTCAGCTTTGCCTCCAGTGACGCCACCTCTTTCTTCAGCTGACAGATTTCTGTGATGAAATCCTCAATATCCAGCATGGACAGATCAGTTCCTACTGATTTACAGCAGATCACATCCACCTGTGCTTTCATGGTCAACATCTGAACACAAACACATCATAATTATTAACAGGAATGGCAAGAATTTGTATTATTTTTTACTTTACAACTTTTTTATATATACAGGTGCTGGTCATATAATTAGAATATCATCAAAAAGTTGTTTTATTTCACTAATTCCATTCAAACAGTGAAACTTGTATAATGTATACATTCATTCCACACAGACTGATATATTTCAAGTGTTTATTTATTTAAATTTTGATGATTATAACTGACAACTAATGAAAACCCCAAATTCAGTATCTCAGAAAATTTGAATATTGTGAAAAGGTTCAATATTGAAGACACCTGGTGCCACACTCTAATCAGCTAATTAACTCAAAACACCTGCAAAGGCCTTTAAATGGTCTCTCAGTCTAGTTCTGTAGGCTACACAATCATGGGGAAGACTGCTGACTTGACAGTTGTCCAAAAGACGACCATTGACACCTTGCACAAGGAGGGCAAGACACAAAAAGGTCATTGCAAAAAGGCTGGCTGTTCAAGAGCTCTGTGTCCAAGCATTAATAGAGAGGCGAAGGGAAGGAAAAGATGTGGTAGAAAAAAGTTCACAATAGATAAGCACCCTGGAGAGGATTGTGAAACAAAACCCGCTCAAAAAGTGGGGAGTCCAAAGAGTGGACTGCAGCTGGACAGTGCTTCAAGAACCACTACGCACAGAAATGCAAGACAGAGATCTGCTGGTGTTGGTCCACTGTGTTTATGTCGAGTAAAGGTCAACAAGCCGTATACAGAAAGTTTTAAGCACTTCATGCTTCCTGTGGACCAACTTTATGGAGATGCAATTTCATTTTCCAAAGACTTGCACCTGCACACAGTGCCAAGCTACCAGTACTGGTTTAGACCATGGATCCCTGTTCTTAATTGGCCAGCACTCGCCATAGAAAATCTATGGGGTTATTGTGAAGAGGAGAGGATAAGCCAGACCCAACATGCAGAAGAGCCGAGGCCACTATGAAACCTGGGGCTCTCATAAACCTGAAGTGCCCGCTGATCACTCCATGCCACGCCGCATTGCTGCAGTTAATTGGCAAAAGGCCCCAACTAAGAGAGTGCTTCATGCTCAACTTTTCAGTTCATACTTTTCAGTGCCAGATTCTAAAAATCCTTTCTTTGTATTGCTTAAGTAATATTCTAATTTTTGATACTGATTTGGGGTTTTCATTAGTTGTGTTTAATCTCAAAAAAATTAAATAAATAAACACTTGAAATATATCAGTCTGTGTGGAATGAAGTATACATTATACAAGTTTCCGGTTTGAATGAATTGGACAATGATGAATTATATGACCAGCACTGTATGTATATATATAATATATATACTATATTCATACATATACATCATTATATAGAGCTTAACATATACTATATATATATATTAGAGGTGGGCATGATTATTTTTTTTAATCTAGATTAATGATATTTTGATTAATGGAATTAATCTAGATTAAAAGGTCATGAATTCTGCGAAGGCATTAGAATATGTGTGCTACCCAAATAATCTAAAAGTAATCTGAGAACGGGTTTCTCAAGCCAGGTGGCGCAAGACCAGGGCTCATCTTGTTTCCAAAATGTCAAACTTTAATCTCTCCCGTCCAATCCCACGAAAAAACTGGAGGAAAATCCCGTTCTGGGATAAGAATGACTCCCATTCCCTCCCACTCCGTGTTGTTTTTTTTTGGATAACTGTCAATTACAGTAAAAATAGTACAGATCCAGCGTGCCCACTTATTAGCCGAATAAAAACCCAAAATGTCGTTTTTTGTTATTATATTGCACTTGAAAGCCATGCTTCCCTGCCTATGCAACATGGTTGAGCAGATTTCATAAATTTCCAACAGGACTTGGTAAATCATCCACCTGCTAACACACACGTCTGCCAAAAGCTCTATTTTTACCTGGTTAAAGGACATTTCACATGGTATCTATAGATATATTTTTCTTAATTGGCCAGCAAACTGTATTTTTGACCTAATCTTCGAGTTTCGTAAAAGTTTCTCGCTCAAGTGGGTCACATTGTGAAGAGGAAGACCTAAATGCGATCCTGTTTGCTTAAAAGACCCAACAATGCAGAAGAGCGAAGGCCACTTCAGAGCGTTGTATGGGCTCTGAGTAACACCTAGCAATAAGTGCCACGTAGAGTCTTTACAGACGAAGATGTATCCATGCCACGGTACTTTTATCTGTATGATTGCAATAATGACGGAGATTTAAGAGCAAGTGAAGCCCCACTAAGTATTGAGTGCTGTACATGCAGCAAACGCGCTTCCACTCATACTTTCATGTTCATCTTTTAGCGCAAGTTGGCCAAGATTTCTAAAAATCCTTTCTTTGTTAACATATTATTGGTCTTAAGTAATATTGAGATACTGAATTTAAAGGCTACTACATACATCTTTCAGTTATAAATCATCAAAATTTAAATAAAAAACACTTGAAATATATCATATTTGAGGTTGATGAATGATAGGTGAGCTGTGTGGAATGTCCTGCCCGAATGTATACATTATACAAGTTTCACTGTTGAATGGAATTAGTGAAATAAATCAACTTTTTGATAGACCAGCCGATATTCTAATTATAACAATGACCAGCACCTGTATGTATAATATATCCATCACGACGCGAGCCTCTAGTTCGAAGACTAGTTCTCGACCATTTCAAGGACATTCGGTATTCCATATATATAAAATTTTAAAACAGTAAATAGGTAACAATAAACGAAAAACCGCTTTCTAAAATATCAGGTGTGAAAGTCATCATAGCTCTTGCTTTAGTATAGCAAGGCGCTCCCAACCCAACTTTGAGAATAGATTGACAAAAATATGGGTTCGATATTTTTTTTCCCAGGGAAAGCAAGATCGCCGATAAAAAAGTCTAGAAACAGTAAGCAGCACTTTAACGCCGATAACGCAACGCCCACCACTAATTATATATATATATATATATACATAACATTTAGATCGCTTTGGATAAAAGCGACCATTTCAAGGACAGTATTTCATATATATAATTTTAAAACAGTAAATACTTAAATTAACGTATATGTTTATTAAGTAAAACTTAAATTAACGTTTAAAATATTTATTAAGAAATCCTATAACTTCTCACGAAACTGCTGCTAGGAAGACAATTTTAGAAACTATAAGTGTCAAAGATTATAGAGACAACTGCTGCAAGTAAGAATAGGCACGTTATCTACAAAATTAAGATTAAAGGGTGTAGACAATTCCTTTTAAAGGGGTAACATTCAACATACACAAAATTAACGATAACAATAGGGTGTAGCACACAGTTAAACATTCAACATACACAAGGTAACTTGAATAATTAGGGGTGCTACCGGCAGAATAGGGACAGACCTTGAATAATTAGGGGTGCTAATTAGGATCCACTAATAATGGCCAGTGAGAACAGGGATCCACTAATAATGCACAATGAGAACAAATGTGAGCTCAAAAGGGAGAAACCACAACAAACATTCCTGGGGTGTGACAATTCACCCCCTCCCAGAAGGCGCGGCTTCAAAAGGGAGACCCACAACAACATTCCTGGGGAGTAACAAAGGGAGGGACGGACAATTCACCCCCTCCAGGGGGAGGCCGGCTTAGGAGGAGGACAAAGGAGAGGGTAACAAAGGGAGGGACGGAGGGGGACTTAGGAGGAGGACAAAGGAGAGGATGTGGGGTGGTGACAGTGGGTGGCAAAGGGCTGGCAAGAAGGCAGGCAAACAGTACAGGTGGAAGTTTTAGCAGAGGACAGACACCGGGAGAAGGACAAAAGACAGAATCCTGGGTGGAGACGATGGAGGAAGGAGCCATAGAGGAAATAGGAGGAGCCAGGGTGGATCAGACGGAGGGAGGAGACAATAGGGACTCAGGCCACAGGCACGATGGCAGCTGGAGCCGACGGGGTGAGGATCCATGGTGGAGGAGTCAAAGGTGGAGATGGAGAGCCAATGAGCCAGGGCGACGGGGAGGATCCAGAGGGCCAAGGAGGAGCAGATGACGCCGGCAACCGAGGTGGAGCAGGGGATCCGGAAGGACGCGGTGGAGCTAGAGCGACAGAGGACCAAGGTGGAGCTGGAGGGAAGGAGGAGCCTGACAGAGCCAGAGGGACGAGGTGCAGCCGGAGGAGTGGAGTCCCGAGGCGGTGGATGGTCGACAACAGACCTAGGCGGAGCCGGAGGGACGAGGGAGCTGGTGGACTGATGGGCCATGGTGGAGATGAGGGAGCTATGAGCCATGGTGGAGTCGCTGGGTCAATACATAACAATTAAACACAATTTTTTTTAAAAAATAAAGAGCAAGAGCAAAAGTGGCAAAACAATTAATTTAAGTGTCTTCTATAGAGGTCAACCGACAAGGGTTTTACTCTGGCCGGTGCCGATATTTAGAAATCAGGGCAGCCGATGGCCGATATTAGATGCTGATTTTCTTGCCTGATACGTTTGGCCGATTTCCTTTTTTCTTTTTTTCATGAAAGAGAGTTTGAGTAAATGTTTATTGCAGGGCACAAGATGGTAGTAGTAGTAGTAGTAGTCTAATTTATAATAATAATACATGGCTCAAAACTTAAGCACCTTCTCAAAACAGTTCTGAAGCTTTTTGTTTATATTTCCAGACAGACACCAGTTTTTCCACAGACGTGCACATGAACATTAACTCTCTTCCAGCAGGGGGCGCTGTTGTAGCGGGAGATATAGTGGTTTGGTTTCCCGGTAATGGCTGTAATCAAAGTAATGCGCTCAAATGCTACTTTATCAGGCATTACAGGAAAAACTAAATGAAAACGGCATCGAAGCTTTTCTGAAGATGGTCGGTTCTTTTCCAAAATACATTCATGTAAAAACACCGGCGATGCATTTCAATGTTGAAACGTGCCGTGCTCAGTTTATTCAACCAAGTATAAGCCTTTTGGAAAATCTGTTTCTGGCAGTCAGTTTTGATATTGTGACGGGCGCCACAAACACATCAATGAATGGGAAACACTGGACACTGCTATAAGTCAAATGGCCATAATCTAAGTGATAATAATAATAAAAAATACTCATATTTGCAGTGAAATGTCACCCGATTATCAAACGTCATATGCTCACTGGACGTCATAACAACAAATGTCATGAAGGAAAAGTATCATCACCTGCACTTTCATTTCGGGCCATCTCCAAACAGACATTTAAAAACTAAACAAATGATTTACAAGTTTAACATGCATTTATCAAAGTAGGAAATACAATCAGTGCTCTTGAAATACGAAATGGAGGCGGGTCCGGATTGTATTCCCTCCGGGTCCAGATGCGGACCGGAGTCCGTACTTTGAGAAGCACTGGTCTACACACACGGTGGCCCTGTCCCAAATGGAACACTTCATGTGCACTTGCGGTCTTACAATGGCCGCCGCGTGTCCGTTAAGTCCACGAGACCGTAAGGTGTCCCATCCTCGATCCGCACTTCTGCCGAGCCCGCACTGGGGCGAGCTCCTCCGCAGACTTCTACCCGGCAGTTAAAGCGGCATTACGTCATGAAAGTGCGGACTCAGAGGAAGACCGCGAGGGTTTAGGGTGCCATTTGGGACAGGGCCGGTGTAGCCAAGTTTATTAGATCCATGTCGCACAGTGTGACGTGCAGTGATGTTATAGGATGGCTAAAATTGTGCAGTGCCTCTCAGTCTCAGGCTTGAAGGCCGGGACACACCAACCTGACTCCAGAAGTAGCGGCGAAGAACTATTATGTTGATAACTTTCTTCATTTTACGCGGCTCATGTTGTTTTGAAAATATTAGCATATTGGAATGCTTGGGAAAGATCATGTAACATTATAACAGCCCTCTGTCTGTGCTGCCTTCATGTACTTACTAGTTTCCATCACTTTCACTTTAATTCTCGAGCACTAACAGTGGTAGCCAAAAACAAACCATGGTTTTGCAACACTAACCATAGTTTAACCATGCATAGGGAAATTGAGGTTATACAAATGGTAACCAATATGCCAAAAAATATGGTTACTACACTTTTACTACAATAAGATTTGAGATATTAAAACATAATATTCTGCTCGCTTCTCTGTAAAACTTCAATCATTTAAACTGTCCGTCAGCGAGATACGAGAAAGCCTTTCAGAAAGTCATAAAGCACATTATGATGTAAATTCACATAACCCACCTGAAATATTAGCATGATTATTATTATTGCTTGGGAGAGAACATACAAAATACTAAGTAAACAACAAGTACAATTTTAATACTAATTCAAAAAGTTCAAATAGCAGGATTACACAACATCCAAATTTAAACCAAATAAACATAATTAGAAAATTAAATACAAAACAAGGGGCTTGATTATCAAAAATACCTTCAAAATAGTGCATAGTTTAAGGGTTTTTTTTAAGACGCATGGGTTTTAAAGATCTGAAGAAGATCATTAAATCTTTCTGAAAAAGTGAGACAGTAATAAGAGTCATAATTCCATATTTCAAACATAGAGGTAATCCCAGACTGTCTTAGATAATTAGCATGAGTAAAACAAATGTCTGCTTCTCACATGTACACTCATTACAATCCATATTAAATCTGTGTCTGAGGAACTCATTACAGCGATACATATTAATAATTTTAAACTGAATTTACCTTCGGTAGAAGTGGACAAGAGAGAAATCTTGTTCTAATTCAAACCACTTTAACTTCAGGAAAATCATCAACAAGAGATCTCTTCTTTACTTTGGAAGAGAAAATCTGTGTATTATTTATTAATATTCTTAAAACCTTATTATTACGACTCTGCTCTGTAAAATTAATACCGGGGATTATTAGATCAGAGCGGTCCCATAGGTGAATAACACAATGCAGCTTGTAACAAAGATACATATACATTTCTGAGGACAAAAAATATTATATTTTACACACAAATCATCATAACTAAGAACATTTCCACAATGGACCTGACCCCTTTGTCATCCAGTCCATTAAAAAAACACATATTTCCCCTTAATATGGATGCATTTATTATTCCACAAAGAACAACTGTGTCACAAAAAGTTGCTTTTATATTAATTTCCAAGATAATAATACCTGACTATGAAAGGTTGATAATTTACACTTTAATTTTTAAGGCTCAAAATCGCACCTTAAAAGGAAATCAATTCCCCCCCAGAAAAAG
>CM049799.1:1071153-1094622 GCA_027422405.1 Ptychobarbus kaznakovi
CTTCCAAAACAGACGGAACATACAGCAGACGGTCACCACGGACCCCCTCAGCATACAGCCGGTGAGTCCTGTGAATCTAGTGAATCTCAACAGTTTATACCAAGTGTAGAGGAACAAGCCGAAACTGATCGACGGACTAATCGATGGCACAAACAGGGAGCGAGACCCAAAGGCTCTCGAGACACCAGATTGTCACGAGTATCTCGTATTGCTGCTGTAGCATCCTCTACCCCAGATACGGCTATGACAAGACTTGTAAGCACTGGTATTCTACAACCCCCTATACATCTTGAGAACAGATTTGAAGCATTGATGAATGTGGATGAGGAATCCCAAAATATGACAAAACTCGGATCGAATCAGTCAGCAGCTAACATTGCTACTAACAGGCGCTCAAGGTCGAGCAGACAGCGGCATTCAGCTCAAAGCGCAGCCGAGCCCAGGACTCTGATAGTGGGCGACTCTATTATTAGAAACGTCAGAACCAGGACTGCTACTACCTGCTGCTTTCCTCAAGCAACCGTTTCTGATGTGAACAAGGAACTTCGGAGCATTGTGATGAAGCACAAGACTGCAAATCGAGTCATCATCCATGTGGGGAAGAATGATATTCGGAAAAGGCAGTCAGAAATGCTAAAGCAAGATTTCAGTGAACTCTTTGAAACACTTCAAAGACTTGAAGTTCAGTCGTTCATCAGTGGACCACTCCCAGCGAGGGGAACTAACATGTTTTCACGGTTGCTTGGGCTGAATACATGGCTACAAAGAACCTGCAGTACAAAAGGAGTCAACTTCATCGACAACTTCAATATTTTCTGGGGCCACAGACAACTGTTT
The DNA here is from genome assembly GCA_027422405.1 of Ptychobarbus kaznakovi. Classification (NCBI taxonomy): domain Eukaryota; kingdom Metazoa; phylum Chordata; class Actinopteri; order Cypriniformes; family Cyprinidae; genus Ptychobarbus; species Ptychobarbus kaznakovi. The sequence continues at coordinate 1,071,991 of CM049799.1, forward strand.
AAACTGGATGGCCTCCACCCAAACAAACTTGGTGCAAGAGTGCTAAAGGACAATTTCTATTTCTCCCTCCGTCATCCTTCAGTGGTGTGTGCCAATCCACTCATACACTCACCTGGACAGAATATGAGTGACCACAGGACTTCATATCAGCTTCCGAGACATTATGTGGTTGAAGAATCCCACAAGGATACTGATAACGCCACACAGCCAAAACAAGCACTGCTCATGGACATCCCGGCTGAGCCCTGCCCACAGAGCTCATCACATGCAGACTGTGACGTATCACAACAGCTCAAGACTCAGCACCCAAGGACGACTTTCTGGAAAACAGCCTGGGATGCCATGGACAACACATTACAGTCACCGGAAACATCAGAGCTAGAGCCCCGCTCACCAGACACACTATCCCTCTCTCCAGCACCTGGACAGAATATGCCCGCTCACCAGACACACTATCCCTCTCTCCAGCATCTCCACTTCTAAGCTTTTCACAGAAAATGGAGGAATTGGTGTATGCTGGGACCAAACTCTCTGCAAGCCCGCAGATATCAACTAAAAAACGGCGGGCCCCCCAACCACCAAAGACTGCAGGCTCAGCTCTCCCGCCTCCTCCTGTGAGAGCTCTCCGACCGCTGCCACAACGCAAGGGCCCAAACCCTCCTCCATCTGCTGTAGGTGAACCAAAAACAACTGATAACAGCTCTCAGTGATATGTGTCGGGTCCCCGCTATACTAGCAGCAACATTCACAAACGTTTACAAAACAAGCGGGAACCCAGTGTGCCTGTAGCCTTCTCTATTTCTGTTTTATCACGTGATAGAAGGTCTAAGGCCTTCAAAAGGCGTACGGCTGACCCATCTAATCTGAGGCCTGTAATGCATCAGTCTAAGATTGCTGTAGAGACAAAATGTAATTCCATCAAGTTAGCATTTTTAAACACTCGCTCACTAAAAAATAAATCATTTGTGATCAATGATTTAATAACCACAAACAACCTGGATTTTATGTTTCTAATTGAAACATGGCTAGAAGACAACTGCAGTGCAACAGTCCTCACTGAAACAGCCCCTCCTAACTTTAATTTTATAAGTGTCTGCAGGACTGTTAGGAGAGGTGGAGGTGTAGCTGCTCTGTTTAAAGATGTTTATCAATGCAAGCAAGTGTCATTTGGTCAGTACTTGTCTTTTGAATATCTAGGTATTGTGCTGAAAGGTGCCCCACGCATTCTGTTTATTATTATTTACAGGCCCCAAAATACTCTCCAGCCTTTGTTGAAGAGTTCACAGAACTGTTATCAATGATTTCCTCAGAGTTTGACTGTTTTGCTATTGCAGGGGACTTTAATATTCACATAGACAATGCTGAAATCAAAACTACAAAAGAAATTGTAACTGTTTTAAACACTTTTGACCTGATTCAGCATGTGCACGGACCGACACACAATCGTGGACACACTCTAGATTTACTCATCAGTAGAGGTCTAAACATTTCATCCATTGTCATTAAGGATGTAGCTCTGTCTGATCACTTCTGTATTTTCTTTGATATATTGATCTCTGTCACCACTGAATCTAGATCTGTCTCTGTCAGAAAGAGATGCATTAATGAGAACACTAGTGTGCTATTTATGAAGGCAATATCTTTAACACCAAGCATTTCTGCAGACTCTGTTGATCTTCTCCTGGATTCATTTGACTCAAAAGTTAAGAATGTTATTGATGATATTGCACCGATAAAGGTCAGCAAGAAGAATGGCAGACAAAAATCATTTTGGAGAAAATCAACAGCAGTTCAGAATATGAAAAGACAATGCAGAAAAGCTGAGCGGATGTGGCGGAAGACGAAACTAGAAATACACTATAGCATCTATAAAGACAGCCTTCATGCTTTCAATTTGGAACTAGCCACAGCTAGACAGACCTTCTTCTCAAACCTTATAAACAGTAACTTAAACAACACTCGCACTCTTTTTGCTACTGTTGAGAGACTGACAAACCCCCCAAGTCAGATTCCCAGTGAAATGCTCTCTGACAGCAAATGCAATGAGTTTGCTTCCTTTTTTTCAGAGAAGATCAGTAATATCAGGAAGGAGATTGGCACATCTTCCTGTAATACAGAGGTCACACAGATTCGACAGCAATCTCAAAAAGAAGTGACTATGTCTGTTTTAAAACAATTGATAGCAAAATTTTGGAAGAAATAGTACAGCATCTTAAATCGTCAACCTGCTATCTTGACACACTTCCCACATCTTTTTTCAAAAGTGTGCTTAACTGTTTAGAAGCAGATCTCTTAGAAGTGGTGAACACCTCACTTCTTTCTGGGACTTTTCCAAACTCCCTGAAAACTGCAGTTGTTAAGCCCCTTCTGAAAAAGCGCAATCTTGATAACACCGTGTTGAGCAACTATAGACCAATATCAAATCTTCCTTTCATAGGTAAGATTATTGAAAAGGTAGTTTCTAATCAGCTGAACAACTACTTAAACTCAAATGGATTCCTGGATAATTTTCAATCTGGTTTCCGCGTGCATCACAGCACAGTGACAGCACTCATTAAGATAATTAATGATATTCGCTTTAATTCTGATTCTGGCAAAATATCAGTGCTGGTACTACTAGATCTTAGTGCTGCGTTTGACACTGTCGATCATAACATACTTCTAGAGAGACTGGAAAACTGGGTCGGGCTTTCTGGGATGGCACTCAAATGGTTTAGGTCATACTTAGAAGGGAGAGGTTATTATGTGAGTATAGGAGAGCATAAGTCTAAGTGGACGTCCATGACATGTGGAGTGCTCTATTCTTGCACCGCTCTTGTTTAGCCTGTATATGCTCCCACAGTCAGATAATGAGGAAGAACCAAATTCTATCACAGCTATGCTGATGATACCCAGCTACCTAGCCTTATCTCCAAATGACTATAGCCCCATTGAGCAATGCATTGATGAAATTAACAGTTGGATGTGCCAAAACTTTCTTCAGTTAAACAAGGAGAAAACTGAAGTCATTGCATGGAAACAAAGATGTTCTAAGGTGAAGCATACCTTGACTCTAGGGGTCAAACAACTAAAAATCAAGTCAATCTTGGGGTGATCTGGAGACAGAACTTAGTTTTAGTAGTCATGTCAAAGCAGTAACTAAATGCATACTATCATCTCAAAAACATTGCAAGAATTAGATGTTTTGTTTCCCAGATCTACCTCTATGGTCTCCTCACCGGCCTTCCAAAGAAGATCATTAGACAGCTGCAGCTCATCCAGAACGCTGCTGCCAGGATTCTGACTAGAACCAGAACATCTGAGCATATCACACCAGTCCTCAGGTCCTTACACTGGCTTCCAGTTACATTTAGGATTGATTTTAAAGTACTTTTACTCGTCTATAAGTCACTCAATGGTATAGGACCTAAATATATGGCAGATATGCTCACTGAATATAAACCTAACAGACCACTCAGATCATTAGGATCGAGTCAGTTAGAAATACCAAGGGTTCACACAAAACAAGGGGAGTCCGCTTTTAGCTATTATGCCGCCCGCAGCTGGAACCAGCTTCCAGAAGAGATCAGATGTGCTAAAACATTAGCCACATTTAAATCCAGTCTCAAAACTCATCTATTTAGCTGTGCATTTGTTGAATGAGCACTGTGCTACGTCCGAACTGACTGCTTTATTTTATGTATAATCCTTTTCTCTTTAACTGTTTTAAATTTCATTTTAAATCAATTTCTATATCATTTTAAATTTCCTTATTTTATTATTTTCAACTCCTTGTTTTTATTGCTGTGAATGATTATTTTACTTTCTTTTATGTAAAGCACTTTGAATTACCACTGTGTATGAAATGTGCTATACAAATAAACTTGCCTTGCCTTGCCTTGCTTTGGATAAAAGCGTCTGCTAAATGCAAACACAAAATCCACAGAACATAGAAACGTTTTGTAAGAGAGAGAACTGGCAATACTTTGTGGTTAGCTTGTAACACCACATGGCAGAAATGTGTTGCAAAAAGGAAGTGAGCAATGGGGAAATAGAGGGAGTATACTCAGGCAAGGACTGGATGAATGAGTGTTTAAAGTGTTAAAAGCTGAAGGAGCCCAGCAGGCACAGGATGTCAATATAACGTCTGGTTGATAACGTCGAACAGGCGTAGCATTTCAGGTTGATGGGAGTATTTTATGCCAATTTGATATTTTGAATTAACATTGGATTTTGGTTACACAACCTAAAAACAACAAATACCAATGTCAGCTGACTTCATTATTGGACATCAAATTAACAATGACATTACACGTTTAATTGACATTGAATTTGTCACCCGACGTCGCAACTGAAATAACCATTCGACATTGTGAGGGCATTCCTTTAAAGGTCATGTGAAAACTATGAATAGGAAAGCATTGTTTAAACTTGTTAAATCTGTGAAATAAACACAGATTTTAAACTCCCTCCTACTAAACTACTGAAGGTGTTTCCTGAAGTCATAGAACGTCCTTTTAACCCTTTAAAAAGTCTTTCAAAAATAGGCCACATTTTGGCTGTTCCCGCCCATTTTTTTAAGAGTTTGCCTTTTTGTTGATGTAAAAATTAAACAAAAATATTGGTACTTTATTTGTATTACTACTTTTTATGCTTTGCTGTCCACACTTGTGGGTTATGCTGTTATCAGGTCTTGGTCGCATTGCTTTTTAGGGTTTTATGAACAGATTATGTCCCAACAGACAAAAATAGATTTAGAAAGAAACCACAAAAAAGATAAGGATATAAATGGAAAGTATGATGTAATTTTTGTATGAGACAGGAATTTTGAATATAGTGCTTACTGCAAGATGTGAAACATGTAACTGCTTCTATTAAAGCATGATGATCAGAAAGCAGAAGGATGTGTGAGACTGATTTATTTTAACTCTTCCCATGAGTTCACCGTTTTATGGCTTTATGTACAGCATCGCATCAACTAACAGCAGGGCTTGATATTAAAGGACTGCCTCATGGCCCGGGGTTGGCATAAAAGATGCTCTGGACAGTTGATGGATTTGTCACCGGCCTGATCAGGACACTGAAGCATCATCAGGAAAGTTTATAATTTGCAAGTGATTTTAAGCCTTGCCAGTTTAAACTTTCAAGTCAAGCTTTCAATTTTAAAGCATGCATATTCAAGATGATGCAAAATAATTCAGATAATTGCAAACACTGAAACAAGTTCTCTTTCGCATCTTCTTATGCATGAACGGACAAGTATATGAAATTATGTCAACATAATACAAACATTTAAGAAAATATCAGATGTGTGTCAATGGAACATGATAACTTTCTTCATTCCAGACAGCCAGGTAAGATGTGTGCAACCTCTTGTTTGTTTGTTTTTTCTTCTCATGAACTGATTCTCTGAGCTGATCAGCCAATCAGAATGATCTCTTTCTCACCAACTGCCCGATGCGGATTCAACACTCAAAAAGTCACCAACAGGGTCCAACTAGAGCCAACAAGAACACACCGCAAAAAATGTTCAATGACAGCCTATTAGTATCACAGCCTTAAATCAACCTCATCAGTCCCAGCAACTGTAAAACGTGTCCTACTCATGTGTACTCAAATCTGACACATAGACAGTGAAGAATCATAATGAACCCCAAATCCAGCATAGAGGGGTTCAGTGAATGTGGTGTTGAATGTGTGTAAGTGTGTGAGTGTGTGTGTGTCAGAGACACTGTAGAAGGACAGAGTACCGGCCGACACATCCACATACACTCCTGCTCTAGTAGAAGATGAAGAGACAGGTATGCCAGTTTTCTTATTATTGTGACGGACGGAGAATGTGTTATCAAAGTACCACAGACTCCAGGATTTGTCATTGTATCCAAACCAACAACCTTTCCGGTCTTTCCGGCTGATTCCTTTATATGACACTGCTATAATAGCAAACCTCCCACTCCATTCAGCCTCCCAGTAATGGCGTCCGGTAAGACTCTCTCGACACAGAACCTGATCACAAAGCTCAAATCTCTCCGGATGATCCGGATACGGCTGATGCACATACACTAGTGTGATCTGCCTGTTCTCATCAGACAGAATGAGACGAGTGTGTGTTGTGTTTGGATCCAGTGTGAGATCACAGGCCCCTGAACACAAGAAGAGAGAAACAGTGTTTCTGTGATCCATTGACCCCTATTGGTCCTTTACATAATCCTAATAAGTCTGAATATAATATCTGAGTAGCATATATCATAAGTAATAATATTTGAACAGATGACATGTTCCCATTAAAAAGACAATGTAACTGAATATTGGACGAGTCAACTGACTTTAGAAATGAATTATACTTGATTGCATTTGTTCATCAAAGTCATAAAGGATAGGCTGAGGATGGTTTCAAAGCAAGTTCATAATTAATGACTCTAAGTGTCACTTATCTACAACAACACAACAATTATTAAAAGGTGTGCCTGTGTTTGAAGACTTACATTTTCGTATTCCTGCTGATATTCTGATTGCTCCTCCATGATCCACACTAGAAACACACAAACGTTTGAACTTTATCTCTCATCTTCATTATTTTTTTACTATACAATTTATTATAAATAAAAATATAAACACTTTTGAGATCTGCATTTTTTTTCTTCCCTTGTCATACTTTGCAGATGTTTGTCCTGCTCTGCACCTTTCCTGCTGTTCACCTGTGTTCGGGCTCTGTCAGCTATACGTGGTGGTTTGTTTTGATCCCGAACAAAATTCCAGTGTTTTGAATAATGAGTGGACTCTGACAATGTAAACACCTCTCATTGGCTATTGGGACCAAGAAATCAAGTCTTGTGTCAGTGATTGGCTGCACTGCTCAATGCTTTAAAGAAACCTCTGATGCGAACACAAATATGTACTGATGTGTACATATTTGTACGTTTGAGGAAAAATATTTACCAAATGTATTGAAGAGTTCTACAAACTAGTTTAGTCATTGCATGTTTTTCAATTATAAAATTATTATAGACAGAATTTTAGAAATCATATAAATTATTTATTTGACCACTAAAAAATACAATAATAATAATTTGAGTGATAAAAAGAAAAAAGAAAGAAAGAAAGAGAAAACAATTGCTTCGTATGTTGTACATTCTCACATACATACTCTGATTGCCAGACATTCACTTATATTGCCAGACATTCACACCGATTGGTGGCAATAGTCAGTAATCACACACTGATGTGCGGGGTAATACAGAGGATAATCATACAGATATGGGCCATACAGTCCATAATGACCGATCAGCATTCATACTGATAGCCGTCATTCAGTCAGAGTAATCACAGCTGATTATCAGCCACACAGATGCTAATCATACAGATAGAGCCACAATAGACAAACACACATATATAAAAATTCGAAATGAAAGGTTTATTTTGTCCAAAAAGTCGATTGATAAGTTCGACTTTAACACTGAATGCTACAAAATCATGTTGTTTTTTACAACCAAGACGCTGTTTTTTGAGCGTGAGCTATTCCATGATGGTTACAAATAATAACTCTCCCTGAAGAATTGAGACGTAAACAAAGGAATACCCGTCCATATAACAACGTTATTGTTTCGTTGGACTAAAGTTCTCTATGGGATGTTGTTCCATGGACCCTTACCTCTCTAACTAAACCAGGATTTACAGCAGTGGATGCGTTTGTGACTCAATATTACACGAATCGGGTATGTACTGATTTTTTATTATGGATGTTTTGATGTGTACTGCTTACACAAATTTAACAAATACATTCCTTATAAGCTTTCCATCGAAAAACAGCAATCTATTGTCAATGCTTGAGGCTTAGACCTTCAGAATGATATATAATTTTTCAAGATTGATTTTGTCCAGTTTACAAACGAATCTCTACTGCGCAGTCTGGGCTCCAAACAAATTCTGGCTCCAAACAAATCTCTACTGCGCAGATTCTGGCTCCAAACAAATCTCTACTGCGCAGATTCTGGCTCCAAACGAATCTCTACTGCGCAGATTCTGGCTCCAAACAAATCTCTACTGCAGAGATCGGCTCCAAACTCCTACTGTGCAACTCTGGCTCCAGGAATCTACTGCGCAGATTCTGGCTCCAAACAAATCCTACTGGGCAGATTCTGGCTCCAAACTAATATCTCTACTGTGCAGACTCGGCTCAAAACGAATCTCTACTGCGCAGACTCTGGCTCAAACGAATATCTACTCTGCAACTCGGCCTCAAAACGAATCTCTACTGCGCAGACTCTGGCTCCAACAATCTATACTGCGCAGACTCTGCTCAAAATGAATCTCTACTGCACAGACTCTGGCTCCAAACAAATCTATACTGCGCAGACTCTGGCTCAAAATGAATCTCTACTGCGCAGACTCTGGCTCCAAACAAATCTATACTGCGCAGACTTTAGCTCCAAATGAATCTATACTGCGCAGACTCTGGCTCCAAACAAATCTATACTGCGCAGACTCTGGCTCAAAACGAATCTCTACTGCGCAGACTCTGGCTCCAATCAAATCTATACTGCGCAGACTCTGGCTCCAAATGAATCTACTGCGCAGACTCTGGCTCCAAACAAATCTATACTGCGCAGACTCTGGCTCAAAATGAATCTCTACTACGTAGACTCGGGCTCCAAATTAATCTCTACTACGTAGACTCGGGCTCCAAATTAATCTCTACTGGGCAGACTCTGGCTCCAAACAAATCTCTACTGTGCAGACTCGTGCTCCAAATTACATCACTTACTCAAGATGGCAGCAGCCATACTGAGATGTATTCGCTTCACTGGGGAACTTCTGGGGAACATGGGGCAGTGAGTGGAATCAATGCCTGCATCACCTAAAAACTGCCTACACACTCTGGCCACATGAGGTCGAGCATTGTCCTGCACCAGGAGGAACCCAGGGTTCACTCCACAAGCGTACGGTCTTAAAATGTCTCTGAGGATTCCATCCAACTACTTAACAGCAGTAAGGATACCATTATCAAGAACGTTGATGTCTGTGCAACCCTCCAAATATATTCCTCCTCTGATCATCACTGACCCACCACCAAACTGGTCATGCTGAAATGGTGTTGCACGCTGCATAACATTCCCCACAGCATCTCTAGACTCTTTCACATCTGTAAAATGGTCTCAGTATGAACCTGCTCTCATCTGTGAAGAGAACAGGTTGCCAATGCCAATTGAAGTGTTCTCTGGTAAATGGCAAATGAGCTGCATGGTGCCAAGCTGTGAGCACATGTCCCAATAGATGACATAAGGCCCTAAAGGAGTCTGTTTCTGAAAGTTTGGTCATAAACATGCACACATAAAGCCTGCTGGAGGTCATTTTGGAGGATTCTGACCGCACTCCTTCTGTTCCTCCTCACACAAAAGAGTAGATACTGCTCTCTCTACGGTCCTGTCCGGCGCTCCTTGTGCGATGGCCTGTCTCCCAGTATCTCTTCCAACTGTGCTGGGCTTTATGCTGCGGTGCCGGGGAGCAGTTGGGGTTCGGTGCCTTGCTCAAGGGCACCTCAGTCGTGGAATTGACGGTGGAGAGAGCACTGTACATTCACTTCCCCTACTAATAATTCCTGCCAGCCTGAGGCTCGAAATCACAACCTTTCGATTACTAGTCTGACTCTCCAATCATTAGGTCACGACTTGTACAATGTTTCTTACTGCCAAACATACTTGAGTATCTGCAGTTACCAGTAAAAACATGATGCTGGTAGGCATGATGCACAACCGACAGCTGTTGACTTTATATTGCTCAACTGATATTAAACAGCATTACCAGTATTAGTATTATTATATAGTGTAAAATAATAATAAAAAATACTGCCAAACATACTTGAGTATCTGCAGTTTATAATTTGGATCCTCCAGTTTGTGTTTGAGCAGCTGGACTCCTGATGGTTCTGGGTGATTGTAGCTCAGATCCAGCTCTCTCAGGTGTGAGGGGTTTGAACTCAGAGCTGAAGACAAATAACCACAGCCTTCCTCTGTCACCATACAGCCTGATAACCTACAGAAACACACATCAAGAGTCAGATGATCTACACACACATCAAAAGTCCAATCACGTCATTGGTCACATTACAAACATCATGTACAAACACTTATACCTATATTGGGGGCCCGAATTACATTAAGAAAGATTTGGCAGCAGGGTTAAATTTGCAATAGTTTCTTTAAATATTTATCTTTGTCAATTTTACATTTTGAGAAAAAAAAAGGTTGATGGAATCTTGTTGCATCACATCTGGTTCATACACAGTGTAATGGCAAAATCTGCTACTTTAAATCATTCAAATTCTACAGTTATTTGCTCTGATTTGTTAAGGATTATTTAATAAAGGTTGATAAGGTGTGTCCAAACTTTTAACTGGTACTGCACTCATTCCCTCTATAGAAATCAACGTAAAATCTGCTCAAAAGCCACAGACAGAAAGGTGAAATTATGTTTTGTGTGAGCTGGTCCTGTCTGCAAGGATCATACATAATCTGCAATAGTTGTAAGCATATTAAAATCTTGTTAGGCATTAATTTCTGACTCACTGAATGATATGCCCTCACACACAAATTATTCAGTTTACCTCCATGTGCATGTATTTGTTTGAATCAGAACTGACTGTGGCACAGTGTGAGCCTGCCTCGATACATGATACATCAAAAGCAAATATGATACATTTTAATCAGTGATTCTGTCTACAATGGATGCAGCGCGAAAAGCATCTGGCAGTAAACTGATGACAAGTTCTGTTTCTGACCAACTTTAGGTGTTACAACAGGACAAGTAGCTTTGGCTTTGTAATGTTTACTTTGATTCGTCCAGTGTTGACATCCATGAGTTGTTACAGTGTGACATTGTCTTACAATGTGTCATACATGTGTAACACCATTTAACTTGATGAACATACAGTAACATACCATTTGTCTGTTACATTTCAAAACACACTATTTTTCGTAATTATTCTCAGCACACTGACAGTTTTTCTAAATATCTTGCATTGAAAGTTACGGTAATGCCAAGTATGTGTCTTCTGAGGCAATCTCAAATTCACGCTGATAAACTCTGAGATTGAGGTAACGTAAAATACAATACCAAGCAGTTTATTAAAACATAGGAACACAAAGGAATCAGGGAAAAGGGCACAAGGTACAGAACTCAACATGCCAATAAAACATCCATAAATGAACACAATCAAACAATGAATGGAAGAAATGTATTGGCTTCTATATACAGAGGATAACAAGATTAACTAGACATATATGAAAACAACGAGACTAATGATAAGGGACCAGGGAATATCACAATACCAAACAAAAGCACAAGGAACGTCTCAGGTTAGGTATGTAACCATGGTTCCCCGAGTGGGGAACGAGACACTGCATCCCCTAGGGGTCGCTATAGGGAACGCCGTCAGCGTGACTCGTGTCTGAAGCATACATACAAAAACACAACTTGTTGGCCGGCAACACTACCGGCGCGACCACAGTATAAGGGGTGCCGGGAGAATACATCATCCACTTCTTCGTCTGAAGCTTGTGTCCGAAGCATGACACACAGCCTAGGGGATGCAGTGTCTCATTCCCCACTCGGGGAACCATGGCTACATGCGTAACCTGAGACGTTCCCCTTCATGGGAACTTCGAACTGCGTCCCCTAGGGGTCGCCATGGGGAACGTTATACCCACGCCACCATGCTGAGGGGAGTGCAAGCCAATTTCACACAAAAGGCGAGCACTAAGCCAACTCTACCAGGCTAAGGGAGTTGTCCCTGGGACGGTTGATGGCTGTCAGTGACATTATCCCCTTCGGCCAAAAACCCGAGCTGCATACCCTAAAACCCTTAACTGCTAGGTGCCGGGACAACCGGACCCAGGGTAGAGTTCAAAGGCTTGGAATCAGAAAAAAATTCCTTTAAGGGGATATGGCCAAGCACCTAGTGGTAGTAACTAGGTCCTGGCCGGTCACCCAGGGGCTACCGCTTGCTCTGCACAAGCTCACTGAGGGAACTGTCTCAACAGACCCTTTGGTAGCGACACACTGTTCAAACCCAAATATTGGGACAAAAGAATAGAGTGGGGCACAAACCGGGGCCTGACCAACTCAAAGAAAGGGAACGAGGCTGCAGTGCATAACCCTACTATACAGGTTTTTAGAAAGAACTCAGAACACTTTATGTGCGATCTTACCACCACATGGATTTTAGAAAGTGCATAGACTAATGTGAGGGGAGCAATGCTAGCTCTACCAACAAGGAGCTGAGAACTCATTCTTCAGAATGAGAGGGAACTCAGACGCTCAGAAGGGAGTGGCATACTTATAGGTGACCCTCTAAGGCGAGGGGAGCAATGCTAGCTCTACCAACAACGCTCAGAAGGGAGCGGCATGCTCATAGGTGACTCTCATAAGGTGAGGGAAGCAGTGCTAGCTCGACCAGCAAGGAGCTCTGGAGAGCGGAGAACTCATTCCTCAGAATGAGAGGGAACTTAGACGCTCAGAAGGGAGCGGTATGCTCATAGGTGACCCTCTATGGTGAGGGGAGCAATGCTAGCTCGACCAACAAGGAGAGCGATCTATCACAGAGTTTGTGTTCCTAACCTCGGTCAGGTGGAGTTGATGGTGGTTGCAGTGGAATTAGAGAGGAGAAGGTGTTAAAGCCCCCCCGAAGGAAGGGAGTAGATTTTAGGTCTTACTCTGGTCTGGACGAGAGCGTTGTTTTTGGGAACACCTCATCCGGATCACCTCCCTCAGGTCTTGCCTACCTCTCTTTGACCAGTGCCTCCCTCTAGCCCTACCCACAGGTGGGGGAGGGGCGCGAGTTGCGACACTAACCTTCTGTGCCCATCTTTGAACCTCAGACCAGGACGGGCATGGACCCCTGCATTTGTACGGGCTCAGACCTGGACCTTCTTGGAATTAAGGTTTTAAAGGCTGCTGAGCGCGCCTTCGCCTCCCTAAACTTCTCGACCACTGCCTCGACGGAGGTACCGAAAAGCTCGGAAAGCGAGACTGGAGCATCGAGAAGAGAGCCATTCTCTTTCTTCCCGATATCTGCCAGATTCACCCACAGATGCCTCTCCATTACCACCATGGCTGCCATAGACCTGCCCATAGCAGTGGCTTTTCCTCGAAAAGAGGGACAGACGAGAGATGGGCTTTTTCATAGAAAAAAGCTCACAGTGCACGCAGATTTCCCGCTCAAGGACATCGCGTGCATGCTCCTCGCCCAAACAAAAGACGCAAAGATTGTGTGTGTCATCGGGTGTCAAATAACGAGGACACGGATTCACACATTTCTTAAATGCCATGATAATAAAAGGAAAACTGTACTCTTACCAGAATGCATGCTTCAAACAAAGCAGTCAGTGAAGACGAAAGAAGTGGATGATGTACCCTTATACTGTTTTCACGCCGGTAGTGACGTCATAGGTTGTCGCCGGCCAACAAGTTGTGTTTTTGTATGTATGCTTCAGACACGAGTCATGCTGACGGCGTTCCCCATAGCGACCCCTAGGGGACGCAGTTCGAAGTTCCCATGAAGGGGAAAAGAGGGCAATGTGTGACACCAACATATACAACTCATTGTTGGTCATCTGGAACATCAAGATAACTCTTAAATGTAGCATTCACTGCATTACAAATGTTTAATATTATGTGAAATGTAGCCAGTTGAATCAATGTTAAGAACAACATTGTAAAACAGAACTGTACTTTACTTCAGTATCTCCAGCTGACAGCTTGGACTCTTCAGTCCATCAGAGAGCAGCTTCACTCCTGAATCCTGCAGGTCATTGTTACTCAGATCCAGCTCTCTCAGGGTGGAGGATTGTAGCACTGATGACAAACTCTCACAACACTCAACTGTGAGATTACAGGACTGTAGCCTGTGTTGAAAACAAAACAAATAACTATATAATGTGCTTTAGACTGGGTTTATACTCTATGATTTGGAAGCAGAAAAAACCTTTGATTGTAGAAGAGTTAATACCATCAGATGTATCCTGTGATTATTGAATTTAAAACTCTTCCTTTATTTTCAGCTCTTCATAAAACAACTCCGGATTTGAGGCAAGATCGAGACAATTTACCCAGTATTTTTGTAGCATTCAGTTTCTTCAATTTATGAAACAAAATAGAGACAATTTGACTTGTGTGATGGTGGAGATTCAGTGTCACTTAATGAAATGTATCACCACCTAATTAAAAAGACTAATTATGTATATAAATTAATAAATGTAAAAATGGCTCTTACAGTGCCCTTCTTGTGTTTTTGATCACTGGCAACATTCTCATCAGTGCTTCTTCAGATCTTCTGTATTTGTGCAATTCCAACTTATCTTGAGTCACTTCTGACATCAGCAGCACATACACCAGAGCCGACCATTGAGCAGAGGAGAGATTCTGTGCTGAAAGATTTCCAGAGCTCAGAGTCTTCTGGATTTCCTTGACAAAGTCATATTTCAGTTCACTCAGACAGTGGAAGAGGTTGATTGTCCTCTCGACTGATTTCTCCTTCTCTATTGTCTGTTTGATGTAGTCAATGGTGTCTTTAATATTCACGGTTTTCAGTTCCACTTCTGGCAGCAGTTCCTTCAAGTCATTCTGATTGGACTCCAGTGAGAAACCCAAGAGAAACCGAAGAAAAAGGTCCAGGTGTCCGTTCTCACTTTGTAAAGCCTTGTTGACTGCAGACTTCAGAAGATGAAACAGCTGCCTATTAGACAGTTTCCATGATAGTGTCTTTTTCCAGGTTTGAAAAAATAGGTTTAATTTCTCATCTTTGTAGTTCAGAAACACATGGAGAGCAGCAAGGAACTCCTGGACACTGAGATGTATAAAACTGTAAATGTTTCTGGCTGAAACAGCCTTTTCCGTCTGAAAGATCTGAGTGCATAACCCAGTATACACTGACCCTTCACTGACATCTAGTCCACACTCCTCAAGATCTTCTTTGTAGAAAATCAGATTTCCTTTCTGCAGCTGTTTAAAGGCCAGTTTCCCAAGCTTTAGAACAATTTGATCAAAGCACCTGGCTTCAAACTTAAGTTCAGGATTATCACTGTATTTTTTTTCCATCTGTTGCTTCTGGGAGAGTAAGAAGCTTGTGTATATCTCTGTGAGAGTTGTGGGAGTTTTGTCATTGCTCTCTCGAGCAAGCAGAGGCTGAAGAACAGTGAGAGAGATCCAGCAGAAAACAGGGATGTGGCACATGATGTACAGACTCCTGGATTTCCTGATGTGACGGATGATGTTTCCAGCAAGCTCTGGACTGCTGTTTTTGATGAAGTATTGCTCTTTTTGCTCATCGTTGAATCCTCGCACCTCTGTCACCTGATCAATGTATTCTCGGGGTATCAGACCGGCAGCCGCTGGTCTGGACGTGATCCAGATGAGAGCAGAGGAAACCAGATGTGTCTCGATCAGGTTTGTAACTATCTTACTCACTGTTGTTTTTTCATGCACATCTGTAAATCTGTCACCGTCTTTAAAGCTCAAAGGGAAGCGACATTCATCCAGTCCATCAAAGATGAACATGACCTTACAGTCATCTTCAGGAAGAGAGGGCAGTTCTTCAGGACCACTAAAGAAGCATTCGTTAAGTAGTCCCATGAGACTGCTGTCCTTTGTAATCATATTCAGTTCACGGAATGGGAGTGGAAAAATAAAGAGTATGTCCTGATTTTCTTTTCCTTCAGCCCAGTCAAGAATGAATTTATTAACAGAGACTGTCTTTCCCACCCCGGCAATCCCCATCGTTAGCACTTTTTTGTTTCGTCGACCCGTATCACACTGGACTTTGAACAGATCATTGCACAAGATTGTGGTGTCCATCACAGTAATTTGGTGGATGTTCAGTTCAATCTGTCTCACCTCATGGTCACTCACTATTCCTCCAGTCTCATTCTCCACCACATATAGATCGGTGTAAATATCGTTCAGATATTTCTGATGACCCGTTTGAGAATTACCAATCAATATCCGATTATAGTACTCTTGTAATCTGTTCTTCAGTCTGAGGCTGATCTCTCTGTAATCAGGAGTACCAGCTTTACTCTCCTCTGCCGTTGAGCCTTTGTGAAAAATGAAAATAAAATAGAAAAACAAGTTAGTGATATAAAAAATCAGTGTTTAGAACTCAAAGTTTAGAACTACGGACTGCATTTGGATTTTAATACATTTTATTTTTATTTTATTTTTATTTTAAGCTGTATAAGTGTATTTTATTTGATCTTAGTGCTGTGTTCAACACTTAAGATTACAACATACTCATAGATTAATTACACAAAATATACTGGTATTCAGAGTCAAGCATTAGGATTTATTAAATCCTCTTTGTGTGTTTCTGTTACCCGGGACCTCTGTTACCTGGGTTTCTGTTTGTCTTGGGACCTCTGGTATTTTAAATACATATGATGGTCATTGGTAATATTAGAAAACATGGGATTAATTTTCATTGTAATGCTGATGATACGCATGTATATATTTCATTGAAACCAGACCAGACGTTAAAAGTATGTTAAAGATATCAAAGGTTGGATAACCAATACATTTCATTTATTAAATTCAGATTACTAAAAAAAAAACTGTACAAATAAACTTTTAGAATACAACTTGCACTAAGAGGGATGTACTGTTACTTCTATAGTCAATTATCTGGGTGTTATTAGACAGCAACTTAAATTTAATCTCACATAATTCAAAAAAGCCTTATTCCACCTTATAAATATTGCCAAGCTAAGAAACATGTTATCTCTTTGATTTCAGAAAAGCTAATTCATGCTTTCATGACCTGTCCTGGATTATTGTAATGTACTATTATGTGGTTTTCTTGTATTTTCAATAGACAAGCTACAGCTGGTCCAAGAATGCAGTTGGCAAAGTTCTTACCAGGTCAAAAATGTATAAATTGTGTGTGTATATATATATATTATATATATATATATATATACAGTGGGTAAGGAAAAGTATTCAGACCCCTTACATTTTTCACTCTGTTATATTGCAGCCATTTGCTAAAATCATTTAAGTTCATTTTTTCCCCCATTAATGTACACACAGCACCCCATATTGACAGAAAAACACAGAATTGTTGACATTTTTGCAGATTTATTAAAAAAGAAAAACTGAAATATCACATGGTCCTAAGTATTCAGACCCTTTAAGCTGAAACACATCTATTACTTTTTTTTTATCTTTACACTTCTGAAGCCTCTCTGTTAATTAGATAAAATATATAATTTAACTTTTAGTTACCTTGCTTGTATTCATTCTCTAACTCTTCAGCCAGAAGGTTCTGGTTCATCTTCTTCAGGATGTTCAATGTGATCATCACAGCTTCTTTTGGTCCAAAATGTTTCACCATTTTATCCACTGTGTCTAAGACATCTGCATTCTCCATTTCAGAAGCTGAAACGCACTCATATTCTCAGCATAAACCGAACACTCCCCCACACTTTAAAACAGGTGATTCTGTCGCATTGTTTTTACCACGCCAATATTCGCCCGTGTTCTCTGATTTGTTACTTAGACTTGAGAACTAACATCAGCAATCACAGCGCAATCACTCTTGGGCGTGTCTGCCTTGAGCTTCATCTTCTTGCTCTTGCGATGTTCTTCATTTGCTGTTTGGCAATATGCACCCAGAAAAAAGCAGAGACGATTACATCCTTTTTCAAACACAACACTGTAAGTATGTTTACAGTATGTCGCGATGACATGAATCACGCGATAAATTTTCCTTGTTATGATTTAACCTACTGAAAGCAGTAAGACTGTAAGACAACAGAACCCGAATGGACCTCGTCACGGCGCTTCCGAGTGTGTTAAATGCTCTCCTACTTGCGCTTGGATAAAGTTTCTTGCTAAATGAACATAACATTTCCCAGCAGGCACACACAACATTAAGACGTTGATGGTTAAATTTCAGTTCGATCGGGTGACCAAAATTCAATTAATTCAACGTCAAATTGACTTGACGTCAGATTTTCATTTTCAACCAAAATGCTCTGTCTACGTGTTTTTTATTTTGAGTATGATTTCACAAATGTTGCTGTAAGCATCATGGCATGTTCCAAATTGCCACTAGGGTCGTAAAATGCCAATTGTTATTCTATTTAGAATTTATTATTATGAACATAACTTTGGGTCACATCACCATACAGCTTTTGTCACTTTTATAATGGCTGCTACGCGCCTGTTCAAGTGCCACTGAAACTCCTTCAGATCATCTTTTACCAGTTCCTTCAGTGAGTTTACAATCAGCTCTTTAACAGATGCCATTGTCCTTCAATGATTCACTTCTGCAGGACAGAAAACACAATCTTAGATATAGCTGCAAGCAGAGATGTGGGGCCAAGCCCTGAACGGTCAGCAAAAGCAATGCAGAGAGCAAAAACGGCATAAAGAGAATGTACACAAAAATGGGAAGTACAAGTGTGAATGAATTCAAAATGAGAATTAATTCTAAAATAAGAGGAAGAAAGATGAGTACAATGCTTTCCCAGATAATAAAGAAATCGAAATGACACAACATCAAAAATTTGACTCACACTGGGCTCAAACCCATGGCCTCTGGGTCTAAAGCATGCCACATGGAAGTTCAGAGGTACAGGTGAGAATTATTTAAATAAACAAGTTAATTTCTCATTCAAGAGAGATAGCACAGACGGAATAGAAGATGTTTGGAACAGATACGACTTTTGCACTGTTTCTGGCCACAGTAACTCTTGCAGTCTGGGCATGTGCCACATGGGATTCGAACCCATGACCTAAACAGTTTGGAGTAAGTGGCTTTTAAACACATTAGCACGCTAAGCTAACTAAATGCTAACGTAGCTTACAGTTAACCTGATATACTCTGTCAAGGAAACTACCATGCATAAACCTTAATTGATCAATTTAATAATCAACTGAAAAGACATTTATACGTAGCCACATTGGACCAGGGTTTGGAAAATGAATGGATAATTCAGCTGGCAAGACGCAGGAATTAATTTGGCTCGACCCTCATGGTGCATTATTGGTATTCGCTAACTGTTGGGTGTACATCAGTTGTACACTTGATATTGCGGTTGATAAAGATAATTTGGTCTCAACATTTGAATTGCTGAGTACAGGGGAAAACATTAATACATATCCAAAAATTAAATAAGTTACTCAAACATATTTAATGTGATAAGGCATGGGATATTATTTGTCTATTGCGCAACAAAAATAAATGGTAAACAGGTGCAGGGTTGTATATTCTCAATGTTTTTCAGTTTTTTGTGACAGCAAGGAAAGGCATCTTCGTTCTGTAGCAAATGCAACAGAAAATAGACAAAATGTCAATGATACTGAGTCAAAATACTTGAACAAGACCGAAAGAACATATTTTAATGAGCAAATATTGTATTTATTTTTTCTTTTCTTTTCAGAAAAACTAAATTGTCATCTGTCCCCTGAGATGAAATCCTGCAGAAGCCCCAGCTCAACAATAAATGACGAGTAAAAGAAACAACATCAGTGCAACGCAGCTTCATAAATTACACGCAGTGGACGGTCACTTCACAGGGACTTTAGACAAAGAAAGACTGTAAAACATATGCAACCTTTGTACTAGAAACCAATATCAGAAGTTGTTTAGGGGTGTGTACCTTAAAACCTTTAACCATATCTTTCAAGTAAATTGAATATGCACTTGAATTATTAGCATTTCCAAAAGAAAATAACTCACCACAGAGGAATCTTCAGTCCTAGTTGTATGTCCTTGCTCAAGTTCGTAAAACATTTAAATCCAAAGCTTCGGTAGGCTTTTTTTTTTTTTTACTAAAAGGGTAAAGGGAAAAGCAACAAAGTATAAGACACTAAAGAATAAGACACAATAATGAATGGTGTAATCAGCTTTGGGCTTCTAGTGCTCGGTGGGACCAGAACTTGAAGCAACAATCAACTCAGTATTTTATAATAAGGATATGAGGTCATCTCATTAACTTGGCCAAGGTGTCCAAAGTCCTCCTTCTTTCCTGTTCAAATATCTTTCAGCAAATCTTCTGTTGCCTCATTTCCCTAAACAGACACAAATGAGAATAGAAAAAAAAGATTTAAAAGGCTAAAAATGCTACTGTAAAAACTTGCTATTTGGTTAGTGGTAAGTTTCTTATATGTGGTGAAAACTAATTGATGTAACAATATATTTTATGGAATTGTGCTACCTTATTTTATTATATGTTAAAATTACAATCTTTATTTATTTAGCACATTTTAAGGTAACTATAAGTATATACACTCAGAGGTACGACTTTCAAGTCACAATAAAGTCTTCAAATCATATCACAGGTCCTCAAAGAGTTAAAGTTAATGAGATAGTTAAGGAGTAATTAAATGATGGGGCTAGGGTTAGATGATTGTGCATTAGTGATGAACACCTGCTTTTATTGAGAATTACAGAGAATCAGATATTGATGTTTTATTGGTTAAATTGATACTACCATTATGGAGATTAGTGTTTGCTTTAGTTGGGCTCTTGGCTCCTGTGTTAGATCTCTCTCTGTAGCAATGCATGTGTCATGAATCCGGTTCGTGATCTTCCGTCCACTCACCATCAGAGGTCGCTCTTCCATCATATTGACTCTCACACCACACAAACTGTTACATATTACCCTAGACTACGTTTCCCATCATTCGTTGCACTAAGTACACACACAACTGTCTCAATCACACGCTCACACCTGAGAATTATCACACAATCTCACACCCTACTTAAACCATGGACTTCTGCCGAGTATTGTTTAGCTGCTTTACAGAGCCTTTCCTAGTTTCCGTTTATAAGTCTAGTCTTTTTGTGTTGCCTTGTTGTCTGGTTCCTGATCTTCTGCCTTGTATCTTGGATTAACCCTTTGCCTGCTGTTTCAGACTCTGTTTGCACCTCACCTGAATTATTGCTCACGTTATCGGATTACCCCCCCCTGTCAAGCCCTCTGTATATTGTTCACCGATCGAAGACTACGCCTGTTGACTTGAGCACTCATCTGTCTCATCCTCAAAATGTATGTTTGCCACTGTTTGAACCATACCTGTTATGACCATGCCTCTGTCTAATAAAGCTTTGCAAATTTTATATCTATGTAATACATATAATATTTAAACTCCAGTGCTATTTAGACACACACAGATATCAAGAACCAGCATATGAATCTCAAAAATTTAGAAAATCAACAAAATGTTTCATGCTGAAATGGATGCTGGGTAACACCATAGTAAAAACTTCCATCATGCACTGCAGCATGAATAATTATTGTCACCATTGTTGAGGACAGTATGATAAGTGTTCATGTCTAAAAGCCTGAGTAATATAGTTTTTCATTTTTCCAATATTTAATCATTACGATAATATTTGTTTAATAGGACTTTTTTGAAGTTCTGTAATAGTTGCATGTCAGTCAATAAACCAAAGAGAATCACATCCATGATGTTCATTCAACTGACTTAAAAGCAGAAAGTGTAAGCTTGTCTGCTTCCTCAAGCTTTTAATTCAACAATGTGCCAATGCACAAATGTTTGTTGTGAAGAAACATTGCAATTGTTTAACAGAAAACCACTTTCAGATATTAAAAGGGTCAAGAGCCCAACGAAAGCAAACACTGATCTCCATGATGATGGCATCATTTTAACCAATAAAACATCAACATCTGATCCTCTGTCATTCTCAATAACAGCAGGTGTTCATCACTAATGCACAATCATCATTTAATTAGTCTCTTAATTATCTCATTAACTTTAACTCTTTGAGGACTTGGGATTTGTCTCGAGACTCGTTTGTGACTTGAAAGGAATGACTTGGTTCCTCTTCTGGTGAAATCAGCTGCTGAGTTCATGGGTGGAATAAACACATGGCAGGACTTTTACTTTCTGACCCCTGGACTTTACACCTCTGTCTGTAATATATCTGCTTGTTTTACACTCTTTGGCCACCAGGTGGTATTGTGAGCAAATGATGCCTCCAGAAATGAACCCTTTTGTGAACCAAGCTCAAAGCTTCATCTTGCCATCACTAGACTGCACTTCATCCTGCAGTATCTGGACAGACCAGGAACTTATGTGAGGATCCTGTTTGTAGACTTCAGCTCCGCTCTTAACACCATCATCCTCCAAACCAAATTAACTCCGCTCTCCGTCCCCACCTCCATCTGTCAGTGGATCAACAGCTTCCTGACATACAGGCAGCAGCTAATGAGGCTAGGAAAATACACATCCAGCACCCGCACCATCAGCACTGGAGCTCCACCGTCTGATTAATGCTATAGAGCTCAGAGCACCAGAATGGCTAGACACAGAAACAGTTTCTTCCCTCAGGCAATCCATTTCATGAACTCTTGACAGTAAACGTGGAACACAACACTATAATACATTTATTTAACACACACTTATTTAAATTTCAAATTTGCACATATACCTGTACATACATGATTTTCTATTATATAATGTGTTTTTGCTATTTTGTACATTGTTTATTTTGTATATTATTATCTGTTTCCTGTCCTGTCGCTGTCATTCTGTTGCACTGGGGAGCTTCTGTCATTATAACAAGTTCCTTGTATGTGTAAACATACCAAAAAGCTCAGATGAGCTTTATTTGTCACATACACAATTACACTA
>CM049799.1:1094722-1097222 GCA_027422405.1 Ptychobarbus kaznakovi
TTGATCCGACGGCTGGAAGCGATTCTTCTCTAAATACATAAATACGGCGCACGTATTTACAGATAAGACCGTGCTTCGTAAAACAGGTTGGTTATCTGTCACCAGGTAAGCTAAAGATTTAGGGAACGTTCAAGTGCAACGTGGTGTTTCTTTTTCCTCAGATGGATATATTTAAGATTTGTATTAAAGTTTTTCTGGTGTTGTAAATTTCTTTAAAGCGCACCGCCGCATTCGTTAATGTTTATGTTCTGTCCTGGAGGAAGCCGAGAGGCTCCTAAAACAACGTTATCAGTCATGCGACACACCAATAACAATTTTTGTATTTTGCTTCTTTGAGAAAGGTTACGCTTTAGTTTGTGATATTTTGCTCATGGTTCCATTTAATCTGTAATTGTGCCTCCTTTATTTAACAATTATAATTATCGATATACAGTTATAAATGAAGGACTAACCACCACAACGTTTAAACTAACGATCCACTTTGAAAGCGCGGGAAGCTTCGTGGCAGTTTAGATTTGAAAACCTCTCCAGAACGCCTCAGCTCCAGTTTCCCTCTCAGTGCTTTTAAACCGGTTAATATTTCCACAAACTGTCAGAGAAATACACTTGATTAATTGCTGGTTTATCATGCTAATTGTGGTTCAAGTTTGAAATAAATGAAATGACTCAAATATCGACTCTGTTTGTTATGTGAGGGAAGAAACGTTTGTGTACTTAGCGCTTCAGCGCGCGCCTCCAGTGAACGCGCCCGCCCGCGCGCGACGCAGAGAGGCTCGTGAACGCGCTCCGGTGCTGATGTGATCCTCCTCGCTTCATCTCCGCTGGAGTCACAAATAAATAAATAAACCACGATGTAAGTATATGAAGTATTCTGTACTGTTGGATTTGTGACACAAATACGAGAATGTGTTTAATGTTTAGAGGATAATTCTAGGAGCTCTAATGGGCAGTTTTGCCTTGGATGTTAAAGTTTTTATTGCGTCCATAATAATAATGTATGATTGATTTATCTGCTCATGATGATGTTTGAGATGAATATTCATATGTGTAAGAGGTCGCTCTCATGTCATATCTGAGGCGGTTTCTGTTTTAAGTTTCTCCGCAGTGCGACAGGGGCAACTTTAAGGCGTGTGTGTGTAGAGAGAGAGTGTGTGTGAGAGGGAGTTGTGTGTGTGTGTGTGTGAGAGGGAGAGAGTGTGTGTGTGTGTGTGTGTGTGAGAGAGAGAGAGAGAAGTGTGTGTTCTCTCTGAGAGAGAGAGAGAGAGTGTGTTTGTGGTGAGAGAGAGAGTGTGTGTGTGTGTGTGTGAGAGGGAGTGTGTGTGTGTGTGTGTGTGTGAGAGGGAGAGTGTGTGTGTGTGTGTGTGTGAGAGAGAGAGAGTGTGTGTGTCTCAGAGAGAGAGAGAGAGAGAGAGAGAGTGTGTTTGTGTGAGAGTGTGTGTGTGTGAAGAGATAAACTGTGTGTGTGTGAGAAGAGAAATAAACTGTGTGTGAGAGAGAAAATAAACTGTGTGTGTCTGAGAAACAGAGAGGGAGAGAGTGTGTGTGTGTCTGAGAGGGAGTGTGTGTGTTGTGTGTGTGTGTGTGTGTGTGTGTGTGTGTGTGTGTGTGTGTGTGTGTGTGTGTGTGTGTTTGTGTGTGTGTGGTGTGGTGTGTGTGTGTGTGTGTGTGTGTGTGTGTTGTTGAGAGAGAGAGAAAGAAACTGTGTTGTGAGAGAGAGCGAGAGAGAGATAAAGAGACTGTGTGTGTGAGTGTACGTACGTAACCATATTTTGGGGACAAATAGATCCAGAATTGAGGGTCTTCATTTGTAGAAATGTTATGTTTAGAACACAGTATTTGTAAATGGCGGTCTATAAAACAATAAGTCCATGCTCTCGTGTAGATCTCTGGGTAAGTGTGTGAGACCGAGCCAGGACCGGCTGCAGCAGAATTCACTTCCCTTTGATTTGCTTTTGCATTAGTTTTAATTAGCATTCAGTGTTCTCAGCGTTCTTCAAAACAGTGTTCATGTTCCTCAGGAGAGAGTCATGCAGCTTTTGACAGAAGTGGATTCAATTAATAGTGATATTAATATACAGAGCTGGGAAGAAACTGATCATAATCTTGATTATGCAACAAAATTACAAAGATTACTTGTAATTAGAGTAAATTACAACACGTAATATGAAGAATTTGGGGTATAATATGCCACAGTTTACTTCATTTGTGACCCTGGACCACAAAAGCAGTCATAAGTATTTTACATTTTTTTTTTGATTTATGCACATTCCATTGATGTATGGTTTGGACAATATTTGTACATCTGGAATCTGAGGGTGCAAAAACATCAAAATATTGAGAAAATCATCTTTAAAGTTGTTCAAATGAAGATCTTAGCAATGCATATTAATAATGAATAATTATGTTTTGATATATTTACGGTACAAAATATGATCTTAATATCTAATGATTTTTGGCATAAAAGAAAGACCCATATAATGTATTGTTGTCTATTGCTACA
>CM049799.1:1102222-1124722 GCA_027422405.1 Ptychobarbus kaznakovi
AAGAGGTTAAATAGTCCTGAAAAACTAATGGCCGAGAAATGAATTAAATCTGCGGCTAAACTAAATCCTGCTGAAAGCTCATTTTTAGAGATATCAACCTCAAATTTGGATCACACCTTATATATATTTCATGTAAAAAAATGTATGCCATGTTTTTTTTCCATTAAAATAAACTTAACATTTTATAACTTTATTTTACTTCAGCAATAATCTACCAAGTGTCTTTGGTTAACAGATAATAAATGAATCATAACTATTTCATAAATACAATATCCCCTAAAAATATCAAACTAAAATATATTACATTTAAACATCATTTTTTAAGAGGTTGCATGATAATTTATATATTTATAAAATAAAGAGCAAAACCGTTCTACTATCTTAGTTCGTGTTTGTTGACGTGTGTCTGGTTCATCGCTGCATGTTATTCCAAAGATCGCTTTCCTTGTTTTCAGATTACAGAAGTACAAATGAGTTTCATGACAACTTTATTTCTATTTTTACAACTTTTTTTTCAAGGAGATCTTGATACAATGACTGCTAACTTTATAGTTTTTTGTATCAATGTTGTTAATTTATCTGTGTTTTAGTCCTCTGAAGCTGCTAAACAGGCATAATGAGGTGTGGTACGTGGTGGAGGGAGATCCGGTCTGTGGAGAGGAACACACACCGGACACACACTGAACAGGTGACACACACACACACACACACACACACACACACACTGAACAGGTGACACACACACACACACACACCAGACACACACTGAACAGGTACACACACACACACACACTGAACAGGTAACACACACACACACACACACCGGGGACACACTGAACAGTAACACACACACACACACACACACACACACACACAGTGACACACACTGAACAGGTGACACACACACACACACACACACACACACACACACACACACACCTCTCACACACACACAGACACACACACACAGTGACACACACACTCACACTCACACGGTGACACACACACACGGTCACACACACTCACACTCACACGGTGACACACACACACGGTCACACACACACACACACACACACACACACACACAGACACAGACACGGTGACACACACACACACACACACACACACACACACTCTCTCACACACACACAGACACGGTGACACACACAGTGACACACACGTGTGTAAGCGTTTGATCTGAATGTCTTGCTCTTCTTCTTCAGGTCTCACTGGACACTGATCATCGTTGTGTGTGTTTTGGTGAAATCATCCCACAAACAGCAGCCTGAATCTGGTGGTCATCAATAACCAAACACATCTACTGCTCTCAGTGTAGTTATACTCCTAGTGAACCTCAGTAAACCTCCAGAACGACTGTACAGTAGTACCTCAATACTCAATAATCCGCATTATGTTCATCGATGGCTAATAAACTGAGTGCTGACGTCGTTGTGTCTGTGTGATATTGACTTTGTTGAATAAAAACACAGAGCGGTTCGAGGATTTGAGTTTATTGATGCTGGTCACAGTTATACAGCACTGTAGCGTTCGATTGGTTGAGCTTTGATGACATCAGCACCTCCATGAAGACCCCCCCCCCCCCGCTCATCCATCCAGGGGACGCATCTACAAAATTACGAGAGGAAATTAAAATATCACGTTTCATCTCGTATGTCTTTATAAATTAGGTGTCTCCATAAAACACGGCTGTAACTCAATCATCACGGGACTCTCGACAGATAACTTTAATGACAAAATACACTGTGAAATATTGTTATATGCAAATGAGACAATTTGCATGTGTATATTTACATTAGTGCTGCATCCACACATGCATATTCGTGAAAAATTGTAAAACATAAAAGATAAATAAATGCCTGTAAATATTTTCAAAAATATGCAAAGTACACATATATTATTATGTAAACTTAGATCGTACCTCAGTGGCTGGACTGCCTGATGACATCACTACATCCGCTGCTACATCCTCCAATGACTTCGGAGCATCCACTGTTGCTCCGCCCACCTCCGTCTTGCTCTCGCCGGACTGCGCTTCAGAGGCGGCAGCGACTTCGACTCCGCCTCCTGCACCTGCGACCAATCACAATCATCATTACAGACACTTTTAAATGCAACAGAATTTTAAGTTACAATATACACAAAATGTAACAAATGTATGAAACAGATTAAAGTCTAAAAGAACAGTAATTAAGAATCAGAACATCTTACGATATGCCATGTTCAAATCAAAACATTAAAACATTTTAGTATGAACATAAGTTTGCAAATAAATATGAAGTCTGTGTTGTTTGATAAACATAGCAAATACAAAACTCTGAACGGCTGATTGAAAATGCATCGTTGGGAATTAGGATCAGTCCCAAATTTTTGCACGTAAAAAAAATTATTTCCTGCATTTTTGCATCCCTTGCAAGCATTTTGTGATTGTAAAGGATGACGAATATGAAAAAAAAAAATATGGAAAAAAAATTTCCCACAAAATTTTCGCACATTAAAAAATAAATACGACCTCACAAGTTTACACACTGCCTTCGAAAATGTTGTCCGTCATAAAAAAATGAAGTTAGATTTTATGCTATAGCATGCATTTTGATTGGACAGGATGACGAATACGAAAAAAACTGAAATACGCACACGAATTTTCGGACACAGTGTGCAATGGCCTTGAAACACTTGAACATTCTCGTCTGAAATTTTCGCAAGTTAAAAAATGTAAACATGTCAATCACGTTTAAAACTGCCTCCGAAACTTTCGTACGTAGTAAAAAAAATTCGTACAAGGTTCAATTTTCTATATTTTCGCATCCATTTTAAAAGGAAATGATGACCAATATGAAGAAAGTGAAAAAAACGCAAGCGTTAAAATTTCTGAAAAGAGTCTGAAATTTTCGCACATAAAAAAATTAATACGACCTCACATTGTGTCAATCAAGTTTACACACTGCCTTCGAAACTTTTGTCTATAATGAGAAAATTCGGACCAGGGACAATTTTCTGCGTTTTCGCATCCGTAAGTAGTCCGAAATTATCGTCTAAAATTTTCACAAGATGAAAAAAATGTATATGACCATGTTAAACTTTTGTCTGTCGTAAAAAAAAAATTATATCAGGTTTGATTAATTAATTTCCTGCATTTTTGCATCCGTTGCAAGCATTTTGTGATTGTAAAGGATGACGAATATGAAAAAAAAAAATATGAAAAAAACTTTTCGCACATTAAAAAATAAATACGACCTCACATTGTGTCAATCAAGTTTACACACTGCCTTCGAAAATTTTGTCCGTCATAAAAAATTTGGTTCGATGCCTTCGAAAATTTTGTCCGTCATAAAAAAATTAGGTTCGATTTTCTGCATTTTCGCATCTATAGCATGCATTTTGATTGGACAGTATGACTAATACAAAAAAAAACCTGAAAATGAATACGAAATTTTCGGACACACCTTGACACACTTGAACCTTGAGTTCAAAATTCTCGTCTAAAATTTTCGCAAGTTAAAAAATAAAAATGTGTCAATCACGTTTACACACTGCCTCCGAAACTTTAGTACGTCATAAAAAAAATGGGACGAGGTTCAATTTTCTGCATTTTCGCATCCATAACAAGCATTTTAAAGGAAAGGATGACCAATATGAAGAAAGTGAAAAAACTTAAGCAGAAATTTCAGTCTGAAATTTTTCGTCCGAAATTTTCACACGTTAAAAAAATAAATACGGCCTCACGCTGTCGATGACGTTTACACACTGCCTTCGAAAAAAATTCCGTCATAAAAAACCTAGGTTCGATTTTCTGCGTTTTCGCATCTATAACATGCATTTTGATTTGAAAAGATGACGAATACAAAAATAAAACAGAAAAATTAATACGAAAACTTCGGACACACCTTGACACACTTGAACCTTGATTTCGAAATTCTCGTCTGAAATTTTCGCAAGTTAAAAAATAAAAACGTGTCAATCAAATTTACACACTGTCTTCGAAAATTTTGTCCGTCATAAAAAAATTTGGTTCGATTTTCTGCATTTTCGCATCTTTAGCATGCATTTTGATTGGACAGTATGACTAATACGAAAAAAAAATGAAAATGAATAGGACTAAATTTTCGGACACACCTTGACACACTTGAACCTTGAGTTCGAAATTCTCGTCTGAAATTTTCAAAATTTTAAAAAAAAATTATATGACCATGTTTACACACTGCCTCCAAAACTTTTGTCTGTCATAAAAAATTTTTTTAACAGGTTCAATTTTCTGCGTTTTCGCATCAGTAACAACCATTTTAAAAGGAAAGGAAGACAATATGAAGAAAACAAAAAAAGCGAAAATTTCAGACTTAAGGTCATTGATAAGGATAAGTTCAAAAATACAACAAAATTGCATCGGGTTTGATTTCTGTGTTTTCGCAACCATACCAAGCATCGTCTTAGCAAAGGATGAATACGAACAAAACGCATACGAAAATTATGTGTAACTCACCAGCAGCGGCGGATGGAAGCAAAGCGCTCTCCACGACCTCCACCTTCGCCTCCGGCGTCTCGCTCGCACCGGACTGCACTTCAGAGATGGCGGCTTCGACTCCGCCTCCTGCACCTGCGACCAATCACAATCATCATTACAGACACTCAAAATTTTAAATGCAACAGAATTTTAAGTTACAATATACACTAAATGTAACAAATGTTTGAAACAGATTAAAGTCTTAAAGAACCGTAGTTAAGAATCAGAACACCTTACGATAAGCCATGTTCAAATCAAAACATTTTATTATGAACATAAGTTTGCAAATAAATATGAAGTCTGTGTTGTTTGATAAACATAGCAAATACAAAACTCTGAACGGCTGATTGAAAATGCATCGTTGGGAATTAGGATCAGTCCCAAATTTTTGCATGTTACAAAATACATTTTTGCATCCGTAGCAAGCATTTTGTGATAAGAAACGATGACGAATATAAAAAAAAAAATACAAAACTCATCTGAAAATTTCAGACTCCGTGAGCAAGGACTGAGGATTTTCATCCGAAATTTTCACACCTTAAAAAAATAAATACGACCTCACGTTGTGTCGATCACGTTTACACACTGCCTCCGAAACTTTCATCCGTCATAAAAAAAAATTGTACCAGGTTAAATTTTCTGCGTTTTCGTATCCGTAACATGCATTTTAAAAGGAAAGGAAGACCAATATGAAGAAAGCGAAAAAACATGTGAAAATTTCAGACTTAAGGTCATTGCGCAGTGTCCGAAATTTTCCTCTAATATTTTCGCACATTGAAAAATAAATACGACTTAATCACTCGGCCTCAGAAACTTTTGTCTGTCGAAAGATAAGATAAGGATAAGTTAAAAATACAAAAAATTGCATCAGGTTTGATTTCTGTGTTTTCGCAACCGTACCAAGCATTGACTTAGGAAAGGATGAATATGAACAAAACGCATACGAAAATTATGTGTAACTCGCCAGCAGCGGCGGATGGAAGCAACGCGCTCTCCACGACCTCCACCTTCGCCTCCGGCGTCTTGAGCGCGGCGAGGTATCTGAGCTCTCCGGCACCATCCAGCAGAGCTTTAAACATGGCGATCTCGCGCTCCAGCTGGACCTTGGTGCTGAGCAGCTGCTGATAGTCGCGGCTCTGCTGTAGCGTGCTCTCGCGCACCGAGGTGAGCTCTTCTTCCAGACCGCCGGCTAGCTGAGCCAGAGAGAAGAGCTGAGCCTGATACTGAGCCAGCGCCTCCTCCAGACGCTGCTCCAGATTCCCCTTCTGCAGCACAACACACATACTGTTATACGCTAACAACCATTACTACATTTAGCTAGCTAAATTACTAGTAAATTTAGATTACATTACGTTTAAAATCTCTTCTGCTCACCAAGGCTGCATTTTATTTGAAATTATACATTTTATTAGAATTTAAAATATTAGTTTTCTGTGTGAATATATTTGTGTAATTTATTTCAGTATTTTCAGCATCATTACTGCAGTCTTCAGTGTCACGTGATCTTCAGAAATCATAATAATATGCTGCTCAAGAATAATCTCTGATTATTATCAATGTTGAAAACAGTCGTGGTGCACAATATTTTTATGGAAACTGTGATGCATTAAATTTTTCAGGATTCACAGATTAATAGAAAGTTAAAAAATAAACAGCATTTATTTGAAATATAAATCTTTGTATAGCCTTTACTGTCACTTTTGATTAATTTAATGCATCCTTGATGAATATAAATATTAATTTATTTAAAATTGTACTGACCCCAGACATTTAAATGTGAGTGCATATAAAACTATTTAATGTATATTTTATTCTTAAATAAAATTTA
Source organism: Ptychobarbus kaznakovi (assembly GCA_027422405.1). Lineage (NCBI taxonomy): Eukaryota > Metazoa > Chordata > Actinopteri > Cypriniformes > Cyprinidae > Ptychobarbus > Ptychobarbus kaznakovi. The sequence goes on from CM049799.1 coordinate 1,108,570, forward strand.
CTTTTTAATTAATGTTTTATTCATTTTTCTTTGAACTTTTCGCAGTTCTTTTCTTTTTTCCTGTAATGCGACGATTGGCAACACTATAATTTGTATTAATTTTTTATAATTTTGGCATATCTTTACGTCAGAATGAAGCATTAAAATGACAGACTTGGCGAAAAGTAAGTAACGTTCTCATAACGTTTGCAAAATAATAAACAATCTAACATTCACATAAGCAAGTGTTTTTAAACGGGTCATCGGATGCCCATTTTACACAAGTTGATATGATTCGTTAGGATCTTAATTAAAAGTCTATAACATACTTTGGTTAAAATGTATCAATGGTAGTGTAAAAAACACTTTTCAGCACGCTGTTATAGTCACTGTATCTTTAAATGCTAATGAGCTCTGCTGACTCCGCCCCTCTCTTCCGTGGAGTGACGAGCAGGCCATAGATAAGTGTAGATCCCTATTCGACCGCTCCAGATACGTTGACGCGTCAGCCATCTCGCATTCACCATAATAATCACTGAATATTCAAAGATATACACGCGTATAACTTGCTGTTGTAGACGCACACAGTCAATGCACTCAAAGTTTCGCAGACGTTACAAAAATGCCGAATGGCTTACGTATCGCGGCCCATAGAAAAAGTCCATAATGAGGCATCTAGGCATATATATCTATAGAGCATACTAAACTTCAGCCGCGAAACTGACTAACTCGCACATAATTAGGAAAGGCGAATTTGCAAAGATTCATAAAATAACCTTATACTCACTTCTTCTGTAAATAAAGCTGGATCACGAATGATTCACGCGAACATAGACACATTTATGTAGATCGGCGCATTCACTTTGAAGTGAAAGTAACGTTAATCTTCTGCGTCTTCAGCAGCTCAGATGTCGGGAGTAAATGACGACTGCTATATTCATTATTGCATCCAACAACTAAGCACCTCAATCGCTTAATCTGACATCTTGTCTTCTGCACTGGAGTCAACAGCTCTCAGCTCACACAGGGGGCGGGGCTAAGGTAAGACGGACCTGTCAATCAACTATAGTGGGAGGGGCCTGTGCAGAACTATGTCATTCTTACAGGAATCTCAGAACAGCCTGATTTGAGAAAAAACACTGGGTGGATTTTTATCATTATAGTATGGATGTGTACACACATTTATGTTCAAACAACTTGTAAAGTGAATTTAGCATCCGATGACCCCTTTAAAACATTTAAATCCGTGCACACTGATTCAGGCTGAGCATGTGAACACAGATGAACAGCAGAAGGCAGTGTTCCCGTACCTCCATCAGCGCGGCGTCCAGCTGCGTCTGCAGACTCAGGCTCAGTTTGCGGTTGTTTGTGATCTCAGAGCTGCCGCTGACGGTGTTCTCTGTGATCTGCTCCACCTCCGCCTGCTTCTTCTCCACCTGAACCACAGCAGCAGCAGACTCAGTGTTGCCAACTCATTTTTAGGGAAGGTTGCTAAAAGCAGCTAAATGACGATGAGCGACGATGATCTAACAATGATGCATAACCGAATCATTGCATAGAATACCCCCCGGTTACTCTTTGAATTTAGACCCTTCTCACTGTAAATCTATTAGTAATTTATTGCGGTTTCATGTTAAATTTGACATCCATAAATGTATATTTCAAAGAATAACGTTTGGTATTCTTAAAGAAGAAACTCTAATAATTTTATTGCATGTAAGACTCTTTCGGATGTAATTTGTTGTAAATTTACTCCATAATATAACAAAAAAATAAAAACATAATTGCATAGAAGACACACTATATAATTCTAAAAATATATATATTTTGATTTGTTCATGAAAATAATAGAAATGTAGGTAACACTATTAGGTCTCCTTGTTATACGTTACATGTACTTACTATTATAATAATTAAGTATGTATAATTACATGCAAGTAACCCTAATCCTAACCATAAAATAAGTACATGTAATTAATTAAAATTACTCAGTACTTTACACTGTAACACGGACACCTTAAAATAAAGTGTAACCGGAATTTAATACAGATTGTTTGTAAAAGCAAATTTTTCATTGATTTGATTTATTATATTGATTAGGTATTTTCATATTACACTTTATTATTGAACAGTTTCACATTTTTTAATTTAGTTATGTTTACGTTAAATATCTGTAAGCTTACAAAATATCCAGTCAGAAAATTACCAGTACCTTCTTTTCTGTTTTTCTTACAGTGTGCCGATCAATAACAATAAGAACAAACTAATAATTTAAATGAAGAAATATTATTAAACTATTGCAGTTGGCAACTTGATTCTGATGTATTCTCTGTACTGCTAGGTACTTTTCTCCGACTCTCTACAGACTGAATTTTTGTGTAATTTAGAGGGAAAATGTATGCCTTTTATAATTGTATTCACTTTTATTAAAGTTGCTAACCGTACACTTGTTGGTGCTTTTTGAAAAACAATAACACTTGCGATAACACTGCTAAGATGTCGACACAGAGCAGCGTCAGTGTGAGTAAATCACGCCGGAGCGGTGCTGTTTGTACCTGTTTGGTGTACCAGGTCTCGGCCTCCCGGCGGTTCCTCTCGATGCCCGTCTCGTACTCGGAGCGGATCTCGGCCAGCACTCGAGACAGATCCGTGCTCTCGATCTCCTTCACTTCCACCGTCACGGTACCCATCATCTCCCCGCGCAGGGCTATCATGTCCTGAGCACAAGAACAGAGGTCATTTACTGCACAAGACCAGTTCAAGCATGCCTGGGACTGACATGTTAGCGTGTTTAGTCCATGTTTAGCAAACAAACATTAAAAACATTAAAAACTCAATTAGAACTTGTAAAGAATGTTTTTTCCTCTCTCTTTCCTTTCACTCTATATATTCATATATATTATAAAAAATACGTTAATCAATTATAGATTTTTTAAATATGTAATATATAAATATTTACATAAAAATATATAAAGCGGCTATTTACGCTGCGTAAAAACAACATATTTTCTTAGATACTATTTACAGTAAGTACAAATAGTGATCGATTCTATTTAAACTAAGTGAAAATAGCAGTATTTTTAGTGATATTCTATTTATACTAAGTGTAAATAGTGATAGATTCTATTTAAACTAAGTGAAAATATTTTAGGATATGCATTTATACTAAGTATTTTTAACTAAGAAAATAGCAGTATTTTTTGCTATTTATAAGTGTAAATAGTGATCTAATTTAAACTAAGTGCATATAGCGATAGATTCTATTTAAACTAAGTGAAAATAGCAGTATTTTTAGTGATATGCTATTTTACTATTTATACTAAACTAAGTGAAAATAGCAGTATTTTTAGCGATATGCTATTTATACTAAGTGCAAATAGTGATCGATTCTATTTAAACTAAGTGAAAATAGCAGTATTTTTAGCGATATGCTATTTATACTAAGTGCAAATAGTGATCGATTCTATTTAGGCTACACTATGTTAAAATAACAGTATTTCCTGCTATTTATACTATTATTGAAAATAGTGTAAATAGTATTGTGTAAATGATCATTATAATTAAAATAATTAAATAGATGTTACTTTATTGGGACATTAAATCCCTCCGTACACCTACCTGAAACTTAATATTTTAAACTTTTCAATTATATCCTTCATTTTTAATGAAAATAAATGCTTTTCCGATGCGATATGAGATTTGAGGCAGATTCGCGTCAAAAGGGAGATTGAGGTCTCTGCAGAGCAAAAGTGAGCGTTTCTGACTTTGTGGGTGTTTTCAAAAATAATCTGCGACCTCTCTCTCTCTCCGTATGTGTGTGTGTGCGCGAGTGATGTGTGTTGGTTAGTGTGCATCATTTAAAGCAGCACATTAATATAGAACGGTGATTAAACTGACTTGGAACTACCTGTGCATTAAACGGTTATGCTGCATACCTGCCAGCCAATCAGAATCCAGTATTCAGACAGATAAATAATAAATATATATATATATATGTATTTAAATAATGTAATTATATAATTTTTTTAATAAATTATATTACAATTATATAATAATATTAAATAAACTATATTACACATATAATAATTTATCATATAAATTAATATTTTTGTGTTGTTCTAATGAAAAGCAGAGTTGATGTCTGTGAGAAAGGAACCTTCTGGTGTGCGTCTCTGAGGGCGGCGCGCTCCTTCTCCAGGCCCGTGGCCTCCTGCAGTAAGATGGTGTTGGTGGAGTCGTACTCCTTCTTCAGGGTCCTCAGACCGGCGATGTCGCCCTCCACAGACTGACGCATGGCCAGCTCCGTCTCGAACCTGCGCGGCACGGCTAAAACGCTCAGACACGTTCACTGTTCACACCTTAACTACAGCTTCAACATATTAGTAATCGCTCTGCTATGAGTAAAGGAAATCCGCACCACAACTATAACGATAATGACACAGACAAACGATATCGCTGGTGAACCTACAGAACGAATTTCTTTCCAGCTGGTGAACGATAAAAACATTGACAGCCAATCAGAATCCATTCTGCTTTAAAGAGCTCAAGTATTTAAAGCAGCAGATGATGAAAGCATAGTTAAAGTTATCGTTCTATGGATGCTAATATAGTTATCACTATAGTTATAGTTATCATTCATTATTGTCCACTGGTGGCGATGCTAATAGAGTTATCATTCGCTGGTATCAACGCTTATATAGTTTTCGTTATAATTATCGTCATAGGTAAGGTTTGGGTAATTATCGTTATAGTTATCGCACAAGGTGTGGATACTAATATAGTAACGTTATAGTTATTGTTCATGGTGTGGACACTAATATAGTTATCGTTATAGTCATTGCTCATAGTGTGGATTGTAATATAGCTATCGTTATAGTCATCGCTCATAATTTGGATGGTAATATAGTTATAGTTATTGCACATGATGTGGACACTAATATAGTTATCGTTATAGTCATCATTCATAATTTGGACGTTAATATAGTTATAGTTATTGCACATGATGTGGACACTAATATAGTTATTGTTATAGTTATCGCACAAGGTGTGGACACTAATATAGTTATCGTTATAGTCATCATTCATAATTTGGATGGTAGTTATAGTTATTGCACATGATGTGGACACTAATATAGTTATCGTTATAGTTATTGCACATGATGTGGACACTAATATAGTTATCGTTATAGTCATCGCTCATAATTTGGATGGTAGTTATAGTTATTGCACATGATGTGGACACTAATATAGTTATCGTTATAGTTATTGCACATGATGTGGACACTAATATAGTTATTGTTATAGTTATTGCACATGATGTGGACACTAATATAGTTATCGTTATAGTCATCGCTCATAATTTGGATGGTAATATAGTTATAGTTATTGCACATGATGTGGACACTAATATAGTTATTGTTATAGTCATCGCTCATAATTTGGATGGTAGTTATAGTTATTGCACATGATGTGGACACTAATATAGTTATCGTTATTGTTATAGTTATCGCACATGATGTGGACACTAATATAGTTATCGTTATAGTCATCATTCATAATTTGGATGGTAATATAGTTATAGTTATTGCACATGATGTGGACACTAATATAGTTATCGTTATAGTCATTGCTTATGGTGTGGATTGTAATATAGTTATCGTTATAGTCATCGCTCATAATTTGGATGGTAGTTATAGTTATCGCACATGATGTGGACACTAATATAGTTATCGTTATAGTCATCGCTCATAATTTGGATGGTAGTTATAGTTATCGCACATGATGTGGACACTAATATAGTTATCGTTATAGTCATCGCTCATAATTTGGATGGTAGTTATAGTTATTGCACATGGTTTGGAAGCTAATATAGTTATCATTACAGTTACAGTTCTCGGAGAGTATGGGCCTTTAACCATGTTTTACAGTGATTAATGAAAGCTTTGAATGTGACTCATCAAGTCAGAAACTGATGTGAATCAAACTTACTTCATTCTGAAATCCTCAGCGGCCAGTTTGGCGCTATCTACGGCTAAAGCGATGCGTGTGTGGTCCTGCACGAGAAGCAGAATCTAGAGAACACAGATCATGTCAGATGCGTAGCACATTACTAAATTTCCTTTTCTTGTCATTGTTATATGTAGCTATAATACTATATGTATTTGACAATATCGTAGGTAAAAACAATCGTGCCAATTAAGTATTTGTAAAATTGAACAGTGTAACGCATGCAGAAACCTTCTCGCACAGCGGCTTTATCTGGACCTCGTAGGGCTCCAGGTTGAAGCTGCTCTGGACTTTGTTGATGGTGAACATGCGGAGCTTCTCATTGAGCTCGTGGTTCGTGGTCTCCAGGCGCTTTACCTTCTCCAGGTATGTCGCGAGACGGTCGTTCAGAACCTGCATCAGCTGTTTCTCGTTGACGAACTTGGACACGGCTTCTGCGAAAGAGCCTCCTTCTCCTCCTGCGCTCGAGAGAGAGCCTCCAACCGTCCTCAGACTAGCCGAGAGAGAGCGTCCACCCGAGCCGTAACCAGACCCAAAAACTGACCCAAAGCCCAGACCGGCTCCAGATCCGAAGCCCAAGCCAGTGCCGCTCTGCAGGCCTCCAGCCATCACCGACTGTCTTCCGAAGCTGACGGGAGCCGAGAGAGACCTGCCAGAGGAACGCTGATATCTGAACGCCATGTTAAGATGTGAGACGGTGAGTAGAGACGATATCAGCGGAGGTGCTGGTGTAGAGTAGTGCAAGATGCTGGAGATGGCGTGTTTTATAGCCAGCCTTTACGGGTGTCAGTCACTCAGTGATGGGCCCCTGGGCGAGAGCGTACGGCCCCGGGGACAGAACCGTTTCCAGACATAATGACATGCAAAAAAATGTTTTAAAGTATCATGAGAAAAGTGAGGAAACATCTCTGAGGAAGAGCTGAATTCAGGTGTAGTTAATGCTCATCTGAGCTTGTTACAGCTAGAAACACTAAACTACACAAAGCACCGATGCAGTGCAAACCTGGGGCCTCATTTATAAAGCGTGCGATTTGATTTAGTGTGTGCGTATGCTTAAATCCACACCAGCGCTCAAATTTATAAAAACTGGAAAAGTGATTAGCGTCACGTCAGGGTCTGAGCAGACGTACACACTTTTTATTGTCGGTGTATTGCAGGTTTTTTTTTTTTAAATATAAGCTGTTCTTGCAGCTCGTTGTTCTAAATTATGGCGATATTCAGTGTTGGGGAAAGTTACTTTTAAAAGTAATGCATTACAATATTGCGTTACTCCCTAAAAAAGTAACTAATTATGTTACTTAGTTACTTTTTATGGAAAGTAATGCAGTACGATACTTTTGCGTTACTTTCGTGTTACTTTTTAATTATGAGCAGGGCTTGATTGTTTGTTTTTAATACAATAAGTTATATTTATAGCAAATATAAAAGCCTTTCACACCAAAAAGTGTAATGAATAAACCTCAGACTGAAGGACGAGTAAATCACGTCTGTACAGAAGAACACAGGAGAAGTTCAACACTCTTCAGCAATAAAAAACAATGATAGTTTATCTAAAGTAATTTTTGCTTTATTAGTATGATTGAACTGATCATCAAAGGTCAGCAGCAAACACATCGGTTAATAAAATGAGATTAGATATATTTGTGTTGTTTAACATATTTAATTATTGCAGGTTTGCGTCATATTCTGAGTTTGCATTTCACTGTTTTAATTCATTTTGATGAATACTGAATCTGTTTTTTGCGAGTGGGATGAATTAATACACATTCATATTTAGTCTAGATTAGATCTACAGTAAGATCATGTTCACACGGCGCACTGTCATCAATAAATGGAGAAAAAGTAACTCAGATACTTTCTAGTAAATTAAAAAGTAATGCGTTACTTTATTAGTTACTTGAAAAAAGTAATATTATTACGTAACTCGCGTTACCCCCAACACTGGTGATATTTTACGTGATAATAACATTAATTAGGAGTCGTTTACAAGGCAGAGAGCTGAAAACGTTCAATTGCGCGCAAGTTCAAGATAATTTGCGATTCATAGATTTCACATCTGAAAGAGACGTGTATGCGCGTTTTGTGTTCGTACGTTCATTCTATAAATAAAGCGTACGCATATTCGAGAGATGATCGTAAGATCTAATTTAGGATGGTTTCTGTGCAATATTTCATAAATGAGGCCCGTGATGTTTTCTTGGGTAAAGTTACACTGTCCCATGCAGTGAGTTGTGGTAGTGACTGTGTAGCACACTTTATGTTGGTTTTTGAAGAACTTCAATCAGATGTGGTTTTATTTGTATAAAAATCCTTATCGTTCAGAAGCTGAAATAATATCTCTATGTCTGAGAGTCTCACACTCACAGGAGCCTCGGGCACAAATGCTGCAGGATCCCTCTGTGCATTAAACAGGCAAATTCATCATCGCTGTGAGGATTAAACAAATCTATGTAAATGCTCAGTGTGTGTGAACCGTGTGTTTCGTGATCTCTTCAGCACGGGCAGTGTGAAAAACACCCTTCCAAACATCAAATTCTGCCCAAATGTTGCCTGAGCACAATAAACTCATTTGTTGTCAGTCTTTGGAGTTGAAATGTTAGAAATTATTTTATTGACCTACACGTTTCATCATCACAAAGTCATCATTATCATCATCATCATATAGCAGGAAAAACACAAGGGTGATGTCAAAACTCATATTATAAAATATCCCAGCAGCCCGTCACACACACACACACACACACACACACACACACACACACACACACACACACACACACACACACACACACACACACACACACACACACACACACACACACACACACACACACACACACACACACACACACACACACACACACACACACACACACACAGAGCAGGTGATGATGAGACATATCAGACGGTAAAGACATGAATCCTTCATATATGATCCTGAAAGTCTCTTATATTAATTTACCACAGTACAAGTCCAAAAAACAGTATTATGATGCTCTTTATGAGATCATTACTCTTTCACCCACATCCAACCCATCAGTCCTGAAAACATACACACACGCACACACTCACTCTCACACACACACACACACTCTCAGACACACACACACACACACACACACACACACACAGACACACACACACTCACTTGAGCCACCAACACTGATGCTTATGATGGAGGTCCAATGGCTTTTTAATACTGATCCAGGATCAGGTTCTCAGGACTGTAACTCACTGATCCATATTATAAAAGAGAAGGAGTTCTCAGCAGGAGATTTCCTAAAATCATCTAGCCAAACAGAGACTAGATAGTAAAACCCAGCAGTGATTCTCACTAAAACTACAGTACCGGTAGACTTGAGATTCAAACGTTTGTATCTATAAGAGGAGAGAATATAGATCATAAAAATCAGAGAGAAACGCTTCAAGTGCTCAGTTGGTGTGACCATCAAGAGATATTTGGACTGAACCGAGCGTTCACATGCAAACAGGACTCAGTCTTTAGTAATGTGAAAACATGTCTTCATGCAGAGTCAGAAAACATGAGAAGGTCCTTCTGGTTGATCATAAACAGTTAACTCGACTCGCTTCATTATAGAGAGATTGTGTTGTGGATTTAGTGCTGGTAAGATTTTTAGGTTACACTTTACTTGAAGGGGTGTGCATAAGACTGACATGACACCTTCATAATCATGACATGACACATGTATATGAAGTTAAAATGAAGGTTTTTATGCATGTTTATGACTGTCATTAAGTGTCATTCGCTCAGTTATGTAATTTTTAATGCAAAGATGACATTGTTTGAGATGTCTTTGTTATGGGCTAGGGTTTGGGGTAAGGTCAAATAATGTCATCTTTGCATTAAAAATTACATACTTGAGCGAATGACACTTAATGACAGTTGTCATAAACATGCATAAAACCTTCATATTCATGACGTGTCATGCCATGATTTTGAAGGTGTCATGCCAGTCTTATGCACACCCCTGCAAGTAAAGTGTTACCGATTTTTGTTTATGGCACTTATAGTGGGTTTACATGAAATGAGCAGGAGGGTTTATTATTGGTGGGAGGAGAGTAGCTTAGGTGCGTTCACGCCTTGTTGTAATTACGATATTACCAACTTGTAAAAAGCGTTCACGTCCTCGAAAATCTCGTAATTACAACTTGTAAACTGGGAACTTGTACCATGTGACCACTGACCACCTCAGCTGATGGTGTTGCCATATAAATGCATAATTATTAATCCAAGGATGTGAACAGCTCAGATTAGAACGGCACGTGTTGTCATCTCGATATTAAGACATGGCATGAATGCAGCATAGTTTAACTTGGAGGGTGTGGTTATTTTGAGTGGATGGGGCTACTTGTGTGGGTAGGAGGGATTTATCTTTGCTGGAGTCATTAGGTGTGCTCAACTTAATGCAATGCAGTGCAGACCGATCTGTATATGACATCAAAGTAGCGCGAATCACTCCCGCAACACTTTGATCGGTTTGTGCAGCGCCGCTTGTGGCTACTTTTATAAATGGGAGGGATTTATTCCAGTGGGTGGGGCTTATTTAAGTGGGAGTATTTTATCTCAGCAGAAGTGATTTATTTTGAGTAGGCGGAGTCTATTTGGGTGTGGCTACTTTTATAAATGGGAGGGGTTTATTCCAGTAGGTGTGGCTTATTTAAGTGGGAGTAGTTTATTTTAGCAGAAGTTATTTATTTTGAGTAGGCTGAGTATATTTGGGTGTGGCTACTTTTGTAAATGGGAGGGGTTTATTCCAGTAGGTGTGGCTTATTTAAGTGGGAGCAGCTTATCTCCGCAGGAGTGGTTTATTTTGAGTAGGCGGAGTCTATTTGGATGCGGCTAGTTTTATAAATGGGAGGGATTTATTCCAGTGGGTGTGGCTTATTTAAGTGAGAGTTGTTTATCTCAACAGAAGTGGTTTATTTTGAGTAGGCTGAGTATATTTGGATGAGGATAGTTTTATAAATGGGAGGGATTTATTCCAGTGGGTGTGGCTTATTTAAGTAGGAGTAGTTTATCTAAGCAGAAGTGGTTTTTTTTGAGTAGGTGGAGTTTATTTGGGTGTGGCTACTTTTGTAAATGGGAGGGGTTTATTCCAGTAGGTGTGGCTTATTTAAGTGGTAGTAGTTTATCTCAGCAGAAGTGATTTATTTTGAGTAAGCTGAGTATATTTGGATGCAGCTAGTTTTGTAAATGGGAGGGGTTTATTCCAGTAGGTGTGGCTTATTTAAGTGGGAGTAGTTTATTTCAGCAGAAGTTATTTATTTTGAGTAGGCGGAGTCTATTTGGGTGTGGCTACTTTTGTAAATGGGAGGGGTTTGTTCCAGTGGGTGTGGCTTATTTAAGTGGGAGCGGCTTATCTCAGCAGAAGTAGTTTATTTTGAGTAGGCGGGGTCTATTTGGGTGTGGCTACTTTTTTGGGCGTGCCATGTTTCTTAGTGTGCCAGAGATGTGCAGGGATAGTGAACGCGTCGACGCTCATGCTCAGGGTACGAGATGGAAGCGTATTGAACTGTTTCCTGTCAGAGCTGTATTTATAAATGGCCTCCACAGCTGATGAGGAAATGACACGCGGACCAACGCCGCAGATTCGATGCAGCTCCTCCGACTGGCCGTCTAGGGTGTAGATGGAGCGGAACTGACAGTTGGAATCCCGCAGGAGAATCAGGAAGTGACTGGCAGAGCTCTTCTCCATCTCCTAGAGAGACAGGAGGGAATGTGAACATCAGAAAGTGAAAGTGCACAAAGAGAGTAATGTCTGTGTAGAAAAATAACAGTGACGCACCTCTATGATCTTGTTTTTCTGGGATTCATTGACTTTGCCAGCAAGGCAGCAGCGTGAGAGCGCGTTGTGAATGATGAACTTGTTGGATTTAAAACTGGGTTCCTTAAATAATTTAGGACCTGAGACAGAAGATAAAATAGTGAGTAAGCTGAGAACTGGAAAACCACACAGATCAAATAAAGTCCTGATTACATCCAGCAGGTGGTGCTATTTCTTCATCTTTTCAAAACAGGTCCAACCACTTGATTTGAATTCATACTTACCTGTTCTGCACAGTGCTGTTAAACCTCTAAAGGGTGTTATTATGATTACCAACCACTCAGAAACCAACCTGAAGATCCTAGAAATTGCCCACCAATTACTCAGGACACCCCAGCTACCTACTAGCAGAAGACCTCAACTAACCTATGTTAAATAAGCCAACTAGCAATCATTCAGAACAGCCTAGCAATGCCCCCGAAAACAAAAGACCACCTTAGCATCTGATAAGCAGTGCCATATCCATTGTGAAAACCTTATTAACCCTACAGGAACATCTCGTCGCTTTGGATAAAAGCATCTGCTAAATGACTAAATGTAAATGTAAATCTCAGAAATCACCCAGAACATCCCTTGAGATGCCAGATCCATTCAAGGCCACATTAGCAACACTCTAGCACTACAAAGCACTACAAAAAACTCTAGCACTACAAAGCACTACAAAAAAACATCCTAGCAACTTCTTAGGAACCACTCAGAACAAATTGGCAACCACATATATAACTACAAATGACTTTTTTCAAACATGAAAATTGATCTTAAAATCAACTATCAGCTCTTTACCTGTGTATTCTGGGAGTGAGGCATGTTCCCAGTCTTTTTCCCCATCCTGATTAGCCAACTGCCCTGATGACATCACCTTTGAGGGTGACTCTGAACAACTGAGTTGTTGAGTGAGAGAGGAAGCTTTAGACAAAGTAAAGACAAAGATGTATGGAAGACAGAAGACAGAAAGACATGGCAGCTGGGTACAGTACCTCGCTGGCTTTTCAGTTGATAGAGATGCTCCATCTTTTATGTTAGCAACAACTGTGTTAGTGAACAAAACTAGTTTTAGAGCAAAATACAAAACAGCTTCAAACTCTACTTCCATCTTACACTGCTCAACAAACAGGTTGACAGACCTGCCCCAAACTTATTCTGGTTGAGCAAATGTAGCATACAGACAGATAGCAATTCTGTTTGGTGACACTAGTAGTTACCACTTCAGGTACTAATTTAAGTACACTAGTGATGTGCGATTACCTGTTTTGTTCTTCCCCGGTGAGCGTGTGTGAGTAAGTTCATGGTTGTTGTGCGGTTTGTGTACATGTTGTTTTTTGCCGCTGTGCTTTGCTGGTTTCTGTTTGAGAACTTTCCCTAGATCAGCCATTATCTTCAGCTGGTGACGCCTTTCATACTCTGCCCTGGTGAACGCTCCTCGCCGCAGGGGCGTTCCTGGGGGCGTGGCTTTTGATGGAGGGGGTGGGGTGTATGAAGTGGGCAGCGACTGTGAAAGCAGCAGAGTTTGAGAAGTTCGTAGGTCATCCAGAGAAGCCTGTTGACTGTTGGAGAAAGCAGAGATCAGTGAGTCCTGAATGAGTCCGGGTTTGGACAAGTAGATGTTCTTACCTGTTCTCAGGGTCTTGCCCATGTCTTGTACGTTTCTTGATCTCTTGAGCTCGTCTTTGCTGCCGTTCCAACAGCTGAGCTCTTTTCTGGGCCATCTCCTCCTCCGAAAGACCCTCCTCCTGATCACCCACAAAGACACATGTTACACCTCAGACATGTACAATTACCCAAAGCACAAGCAGACCTCCACAAACCTTGAAAAACACATCGAGTCCCATCTTGCTCTCATTCTCTGTCTGGTCGCTCATGGAATCTGATGAGAATATTTCTGCACCCTGTTCCAGATCCGTGTCATCTCCCACCGTCCCCGCGCCATCTGTCTCATCTTTCACCAGGGCGCTGCTAAGCAGCATGTCACTTTCAAATGAGCACTCCGATGGCGCACCTGAGCTATTCCCACCTCCCAACAGTTCAGCTGGGAGTGCAGAAGGAGGTCCAGCCTCCAGCTCCAGGTTGAAGATCGGGGTGTGATGCTCGCTGGAGCCAGATTCTGAGGTGCTCTCTTGAGGCGGAACAGGTTGTGGTGAAGAGTCCTGGGGCGTGCATGGACCACAAATTCGCAGCGAGGAGCAGGTCTGCATCTGGCACTGGCTCGGACAGACTCGCCGCAGATGGGGAAGCGTGTCCACATTCTGTGGGGGAGTAAGGACACGTGTGAGAGGCTGGAAACCGAGGTCTGTGGGGCGGGAGGGACGTTGCCGTTTGGGGCTCTTGGGAGCTGCACCACGGCATTTGCGTGGAGCAGATGCTGCTGAACTTTTAGGGGATCTGGGTGTATCAGAAAGTTGTCCGGAGCGGGATGGAGATCCAGAGGGTGAAATGATGCGGGTGGACTCTCTAGAAATATGAGGGGGTGTAGCAGGGGATTTGGAACCAGCCTGGATGACCCAGGCCTTGCTGGAGGTAGGTATCTTATTTGAGGGGGTGTTTTTCGGAGAACTCAGAGTTTTCTTTCCCATGAGCTTTTGCTGCTGTTCTGTAAGGCGCTGCATGTCCTTTTGTAGGAACTGTAGGGTGGAGGTTAGCTTGGCTACTGCCTCATTATATTCCACCAATGGTGGCTCTTTCCCCTCCTCTTTCTTCATTTCAACAGAGAAGGTAACCTGTTTCTCCAGTTTAGGTGGAGCTACTACATCACCAGCGTTCTCCATCTTCTTCTTTTCCTCCTCCTTTTCCTTTTTTTCTTCCTCCTTCTCTCTGTCCTCCTCTTGTTGGAGCTGCTGCTCCATTCGTGTCAGTCGTTCATCCAGAGTGAGGGACTGTCCGTCATCTTCCAGTTCTTCCCCCTGTTTCTTCTGGAGTTGAAGGAAGGCAGTCTTGCCCAGCCTCTGCCTGTGCTTGGTAAAGATGGCCTCGATCCGCCTCTTTTGAGCTTCGATAGCCCTACGTTTCTCCTCCAGACGTGCACCTAGCTCCTGCGCCTCCACTACCCCAACGGGGCTCATCATTGCAGGGCTCAACAATGACTCCTGGGACTTATTTGGGGATTCTGGCATCTTCTTTCTGCATTCAGCAAAGTTTGTCATGCGACCAGTCTTGGGCCCGTTGGCTGGGCTTGAGGAGTTTTTGGGAGAGTCTTCAGGTGAGTCACACTCTAAACCTTCATGGTTTTCTTGTGAACCAACAGGTTGTCGTTTGCGGTTCCCGCAGCTATCAGGCCCTCCTCCAATTGGTCGATACATCATCCCCGACCGGCAGGGGGCAGAGCTGCTCAGTCGGGCTTCAGGGGAGTGGAGGTAAAAGCCAGACGGCGCTCCCTCTGGCCGCAACCGGGGTTCTTTGTGTACCGGACGGGCAGTATGAAAAACCTGTAATGCTTCTTCTATGGTAGGTAACTCTCCTAAAGGAGCATGACCAATGATTTTACTCAGATCCTCTGGGGGCGTGTAAGGACCGGGGTTGGTTACCATTGTGAGGCTATCTGTGCTGACGGAACGGAAGAGAGGATTGCCCATAACAACATCAACATCACTGTCCAGTGGGAATGGGATGCTGAAGGTCACGGCAGAGAGAGGACGGCTAAGACAGAGAAACGGAAAAAGATTGAAGATCTCTGTTGCTTGATGAGTGAATGATTTACAGTACTACAATTAGAATTAGTCACATAATTTTGATCATAAAAAATCAATTAGCTGTACTTTCTTAAACTGAAAGATCATACCTAATTTGCTTTTTGCTCCAGCCCCGTCCTTCTACATAACATCAAATATGAATATAATAGATCAGTTACATACAAAACACAATAAGGATGCATCGTTTCAAATATAAAACTACGAATTCTACAAAAAGTACAACTTGTAGTCCAAAGCCTAAAATGAGAAAACAAACTACACATTCCAGAGTGCTCTCACCAGACACAGTAGACTGAGGCAGGAGCGACTGCTTCAGAAGGAAAGATGGAGCGCCACTGCAAGAAACATATCGAATCTCATGATGCATTTAAACTGATAACAAGATAAAGCAGCTTCTATGTTTTTTATAACGAGAGCTTTACCAGTTGCTGTTGCCACTGATCGGACTTGTGCAGTCGACCAGATCTGATGCATCTGTAAAACAACAGAGAGTTTAGAATATGAATGTGCTGTATGCTTTTGTGTTTATTCATATGTTTATATATGTTTATTTCCACCTGTTAGGTCCAGTGTGTGTTTGGGTTTGACAAAGTCTGGTTTCTGCACTTCGAACGTTGCGAACAGCTCCGAAAGAAAGCA
>CM049799.1:1129722-1139722 GCA_027422405.1 Ptychobarbus kaznakovi
GTGTTTCCTTGGTTACCACTGTAAACAAAGCAGCGCTGCACTTGTGAACAGCAATGATACAGTGTTTCCTTGGTTACCGCTGTAAACAAAGCAGCGCTGCACTTGTGAACAGCAATGATACAGCGTTTCCTTGGTTACCGCTGTAAACAAAGCAGCGCTGCACTTGTGAACAGCAATGATACAGCGTTTCCTTGGTTACGACTGTAAACAAAGCAGCGCTGCGCTTGTGAACAGCAATGATACAGTGTTTCCTTGGTTACCGCTGTAAACAAAGCAGCGCTGCGCTTGTGAACAGCAATGATACAGCGTTTCCTTGGTTACCGTGGTAAAACAAAGCAGTGCTGCAGCAATGATACAAGCGGTTTCCTTGGTTACCGCTGTAAACAAAGCAGTGCTGCACTTATAAACTTTAATATGTTTTATACAGAGGCAAGATGAAAATAAAGAATATAATCTAAACTTCTCTAAAGACAGTAAGTTCCCCTCAGAGATATATTCATATAAACTCCTACCCCTAACTAACTAACGTTTAGCATCTCAACCGATTTGAATCGTCACATATTTAAATCGATTTCCAACCGGCTCGCTGTTCATCGTTACATCCCTAATCCATGCCCATCAATAATATCATTGATTTGCGCTATTACCTGACTAACCAGCGGACCGATCTCGTTACACATCTGAAATGTTGTTATGGTCATTCCCAAGCAGTGTTGGGGGTAATAATAATAATGCATTACAAGTAACGCGAGTTACGTAATCAGATTACTTTTTTCAAGTAACTAGTAAAGTAACGAGTTACTTTTCCAAAAAAGTAACGCCACTTTGTTTTCCCATTTCTTGACTGACAGCTCTCCTGTCCCCATGTTGGGAGAAATCAGAAGTGCAGAGGCGTTGTTTTTAGTATCCATCAAAATTTATCAAAAATGAATTTCAAACTCAGAATATGACGCAAACCTGCAATAATTAAATATGTTAAACAACACAAATATATCTAATCTCATTTTATTAACCGATGTGTTTGCTGCTGACCTTTGATGATCAGTTCAACCATACTAATAAGCAAACATGACTTTAGATAAACTAACATTGTTTAATATTGCTGAAGAGTGTTGAACTTCTCCTGTGTTCTTCTGTACAGACGTGATTTACTCGTCCTTCAGTCTGAGGTTTATTCATTACACTTTTTGGTGTGAAAGGCTTTTATATTTGCTATAAATATAACTTATTATATTAAAAACAAACAATCAAGCCCTGCTCATATTTAAAAAGTAACGCAAAAGTAGCTCAAAAAGTAACGTAACGCATTACTTTCCATAAAAAGTCACTAAGTAACGTAATTAGTTACTTTTTTAGTGAGTAACGCAATATTGTAATGCATTACTTTTAAAAGTAACTTTCTCCAACACTGGTCCCATGCAACATACTGGTCCTGAAGTCTGTCGTCAAAGTACTTCTGTATAACTGCCTCCAGAACGCTCTTACATGAAACCGCAGCATCCGTCTCTGAAAGCAATGAACACGTCATCTGCAAGTCATTTATTATTACTGAAAATCATAGTCAGCGGCACACTTTTCTTAGTGATATTTAGTGCCAGTTTAATCAGGAAGTGATTATTTTGGTCTGGTCATTTTGCAATATATTCACATAGAAAAGTTCTGTTTTAAATTATAATATTTCACAAGATGCTGCATTTCTTCAACACAACAGAGAGAAGATGATAAAGCGATTTTGACTGTGATAATAGCTGCATGAGTCTGACACACACACACAGAGAGAGAGAGAGAGAGAGAGAGAGAGAGTCTTTCACAAGAGACACTTCATGATGTGTTTCTCTCAGTCACGCAAACCCCACACACACACACACACACTCACAGTGACCCACATCCAGAGTCTTTGGTCGGAGCAGCACAAACGATCTGAGAAAAACGCCCAGCACTCACACTTAGAGCAGGATTCCTGTGTGTGTGTGTGTGTGTGTGTGTGTGTGTGTGTGTGTGTGTGTGTGTGTGTGTGTGTGTGTGTGTGGTGGTGTGTGAGTGAGAGTGTGTGAGTGAGTGAGTGAGTGAGTGTGTGTGTGTGTGTGTATGTGTGTGTGTGTGTGAGAGTGTGTGTGTGTGTGTCTTGTGTGTGTGTAGTGTGTGTGTGAGTGTGCTTGAGAGAGTGAGTCTGTCTCTGTGTGTGTGTGTGTGTGTGTGGTGTGTGTGTGTGTGTGTGTGTGTGTGTGTGTGTGGGAGTGTGCCTCTGTGTGTGTGTCTGTTGTGTCTCTCTCTCTGTGTGTGTATGTGTGTGTGTGTGTGTGTGTGTGTGTGTGTGTGTGTGAGAGTGTGTGTGTGTCTCTCTCTCTCTCTGTGTGTGTGTGTGTGTGTCTCTCTCTCTCTCTCTCTGTCTGTGTGTGTGTGGTGTGTGTTGTGTGTGTGTGAGTGTGAGTGTGAGTGTGCTGAGAGAGTGGGTGTGATGAGAGTGTGTGTGTGTGTGTGTGTGTGTCTGTGTGTGTGTGTGTGTGCTCTTTCTCTGTGTGTGGTGTGTGTGTGTGTGTGTCTGTCTCTCTGTGTGTGTGTGTGTTGTGTGTTGAGAGGTGTGTGTGTGTCTCTCTCTTTCTCTCTCTGTGTGTGTGTGTGTGTGTGTGTGTGTGTGTGTTTGGTGTGTCTCTCTCTCTCTCTCTGTGTGTGTGTGTGTGTGTCTATCTCTCTTGTGTGTGTGTGTGTGGGTGTGTGTGTTGGTCTCTCTCTCTCTCTTCTCTGTGTATGTGTGTTCTCTCTCTCTCTCTGTGTGTGTGTGTGTGTGTGTGTGTGGTGTGTGTCTCTCTCTCTCTCTGTGTGTGTGTGTGTCTCACTCTCTTGTGTGTCTCTCTCTCTCTCTCTCTCTCTCTCTCTCGTGTGTGTGTGTGTGTGTGTGTGTGTGTGTTGAGTGTGTGTGTGTGTGTGTGTGTGTGTTTGCTGGGCCACTACTAACATCACTAGAGCTGAATGAAGAGTCTCATGACCTACATCTGAATCACTACAGACTGAACTGATGCAGATTCACTTCAATAAAACACAGATGATGTATTTCTGGCTCATAATGTGAAAATCATCATCACAAAATAAACCCTGACAGGTGATCGTTACCCTCCTGAAGGGGTTATTACTGATAACGACTGACTGAATGAACATTATCACACATCAAATTACTAAACAAGTAAATGCATGGATATATATGACATATCAATACATTGATTTGCACCTCAGTTATTAATTATGAGAGAAGAAAGCGGGCGTGGAGAGTTATGAAAGACTGACTGAATGCCAAGATTGATCAGTTTAGAATCAAGTATTTCAGAGCAACACATGTATTATTAAGACATTAGGATGTATTTATCTATATAAGATATACCTATACACACACACACACACACACACACACACACACACACACACACACACACACACACACACACACACACACACACACACACCACACACAACACACACACACACACACACACACACACCACACACACACACACACACACACACTATATGGGCCATTCACTGAATGGGTGCCATTTCTGTCCCCAGAAACTAATATACATGAAAATATGCATGAAAAGCATGTAGTCTGTGTGGTTATTTAATATGTATTCGCTCATTTTAACCTAAAATCTCCATCCTGTTACTCATATTGTCATATATGTGACTCGGGACCACAAAACCAGTCATAAGAGATTGAGATTTATGCATCATCTGAAAGCTGAATAAATAATATTTCCATTGATG
Organism: Ptychobarbus kaznakovi; assembly: GCA_027422405.1. Classification (NCBI taxonomy): domain Eukaryota; kingdom Metazoa; phylum Chordata; class Actinopteri; order Cypriniformes; family Cyprinidae; genus Ptychobarbus; species Ptychobarbus kaznakovi. Next base: position 1,133,482 of record CM049799.1, read on the forward strand.
TATGGTTTGGACAATATTTGTAAATCTGGAATCTGAGGGTGCAAAAAAATCTAAATATTGAGAAAATCATCTTTAAAGTTGTTCAAATTAAGTTCTTAGCAATGCATATTAATAATCAATAATTAAGTTTTGATATATTTACGGTAGGAATATCTTCATGGAACATGATCTTAATATCTAATGATTTTTGGCATAAAATAAAAATCAATAATATTGCCTCATACAATGTATTGTTGTCTATTTCTACAAATATACCTGTGCTGCGTATGACTGCGTCTGTGCTCCAGGGACACGTTTATTATCTGAGTAACAGTAACAGGAGTGAGTGTCATCTGATTTATTAATGTAAATATTAGGATGCATCCATATTAATGAAGATAAATTTGAATTCTCTATATTCTGGCCTTTCTATCCACACTGACACAGTGTATTTGCCCAGAGAAAACTTATGGTTATTCCTGCATTGATATTTTATATTACATTCCTGCGAGTATGACAGAAAATGTGAGCTGCACTGAAACAAAACAACATCCACAGAAAAACCCAAAAGGCATTGTTTGGTTTACAGATTCTGAATCATTACATATGTGTATTACTAGATTCGGTCTTTAACAGAGACTTTTTGGAAGCGAATGGCATCCATTTGGTGGAATATATTGAAATGTCACGATGGCATAATTCTATCCATCAGTGATTCGCTTTATAAACGCTTTCGGGACGCAGAAGGCTCCGGGCCTCTTCAGACAATGACGGCCCTGAGCGCGAAAGCAAAGCCCCCGCCTGTGTGTGTGTTAATATTCGGGGTTGGTGGAGGTAGTGTGCTTGTGAAGTGTGTTGGAGCTGCTGCTTCACTGGATCTCACACACAGCCGCGGTGACGCCCTGCGCTCCGGTACACGCGCTCATCTCCACACACACACACCGTCTCTGCGGCAGCGCGCGGATGCTGAGTGTGGTGCTGATGCTGCGGAGGTTTACCTTCTTCAGGTCCGCGGCTCCGGTCGAGCAGCCAGCGCACACCGGCGCGGGTCTTGGCTCGGGTGGGGTCGTACCGGTCCAGCGGGCAGATGTCCGGCACCGGTTCGTCCCTCTTCGCCGCGGACGCGTCCATCGCCAAGCGGACGCGAGAGGAACAATGAAATGACGGGAGGAAAGGCGCTTCCTACGGCGTCATTGTGCGGTGTGACCGGCAGATGCGCCACACACCGGAGAGCGCGATGATCTGTCACAGAACGCGCCGCGGAGCGTCACACTCGCGCATGACGCAGCCTCCGAGCGTCAGGTGTCCGCCGGAGCTGTCAATCACACCGCGGCCGTCCAATCACGCGTCAGGATGGGCGGGGCCAAGACAGAAGGAGAGAGAGAGAGAGAGAGAGAGAGAGAGATGAAGAGAGAGAGAGAGAGAGAGTGAAAAGAGAGAGAGAGAGATGAGAGAGAGAGAGAGAGAGTGAGCTGAGACAGAGAGAGAGAGAGAGAGAGAGAGGAGACAGAGAGAGAGAGAGAGGAGATGAGAGAGATCTAGAGAGAGAGAGAGAAGAGAGAGATGTAGAGAGAGAGAGATGAGAGAGACAGAGAGAGAAGAGAGAGAGCGAAAGGAGAGAGAGACAGAGATATAGAGCAGAGAGAGAGACAGAGAGAGAGGTCTGCCTTTCTAGGAGATGTGTCAGAGAGACTAGAGAGATGCCAGAGAGAGAGAGACAGAGAGAGATGAGTGAGAGAGATCTGTGAGAGAGAGAGACAGATTGAGAGGAGAGAGAGAGAGAGAGAGAGAGAGAGAGTGAGAGAGATGAAAGAGAGAGAGAGATATATATATCTGAGGTGTGCGCTCATACATCCAATCATGTTTAATTCAGTTATTGATAATAACCATAACAAACACTATTTTATGATATATGCGTTTCAGATAGATGTGTTAGATCTTTCTGTGAGGATTGTATAGCAACATTTTCTGTGAAGCGGCTCATGCACCTTTATAAAAATTATGCTAAATAAAATTTAGTTTGAATTAAAAAAATTAAAGTAACATTGCATAGGAAAAAAAGCTGTAAACTTTATATTGTCCAGATATTATTTGTAATTTCTAAAGCAACCCTTTATACAGAAGGTTTTTCCTCATACGGTGATCTTTAGGTTGCATATATACACTGAAAACACATCCCCATATTTTAACCTAACATTTAAAGTTATGCCTTTAGTTACTGCACAAGTCATTTAATATTAATCTGACTTAAACAAAAAAAGTTATTAAAAACAAAGAACTTGTAAGAATTAATGTAATGTATTATATATCATATATTTCAGCTGTCTATAAGCTTTAGGAAGGGTGTCCCTCACATGTTCAGAGGGCCTTGCATTAAAAGTGAAAGCCCTGATCTTGAGTAGATCCAGACCAGCGGACCCTGTGGATCAAGAGCGTGTTCACACACTGTGAAGAACGAGTTCACAGGACTCTGAAATCCAGCAGCTCACACAAATGCACCGCGGATCTCTGTGTTTAAGCAGGACTCAGGATCACTGAACCAGCATCTCATCATGCTCAGAAGAACCGTCAGACAGGACTGTGACGAGTCATCATGAACAGAAGAACCGTGGATCTAGACAGGACTCAGGCCTCTGTGTTTATCACTGAACCAGCAGCTCATCATGTGACGAGTGAATACAGAAGAACCGTGGATCTAGACAGGACTCAGGACTCTGTGTTTATCACTGAACCAGCAGCTCATCATGTGACGAGTGAATGCAGAAGAACCGTGGATCTAGACAGGACTCAGGACTCTGTGTTTATCACTGAACCAGCAGCTCATCATGTGACGAGTGAATGCAGAAGAACCGTGGATCTAGACAGGACTCAGGACTCTGTGTTTATCACTGAACCAGCAGCTCATCATGTGAGAAGAACGAGACAGGACTGAATGCAGAAGAAGTGAATGCAGAAGAACGTGGATCTAGACAGGACTCAGGACTCTGTGTTTATCACTGAACCAGCAGCTCATCATGTGACGAGTGAATGCAGAAGAACCGTGGATCTAGACAGGACTCAGACTCTGTGTTTATCACTGAACCAGCAGCTCATCATGTGACGAGTGAATGCAGAAGAACCGTGGATCTAGACAGGACTCAGGACTCTGTGTTTATCACTGAACCAGCAGCTCATCATGTGACGAGTGAATGCAGAAGAACCGTGGATCTAGACAGGACTCAGACTCTGTGTTTATCACTGAACCAGCAGCTCATCATGTGACGAGTGAATGCAGAAGAACCGTGGATCTAGACAGGACTCAGACTCTGTGTTTATCACTGAACCAGCAGCTCATCATGTGACGAGTGAACGCAGAAGAACCGTGGATCTAGACAGGACTCAGACTCTGTGTTTATCACTGAACCAGCAGCTCATCATGTGACGAGTGAATGCAGAAGAACCGTGGATCTAGACAGGACTCAGGACTCTGTGTTTATCACTGAACCAGCAGCTCATCATGTGACGAGTGAATGCAGAAGAACCGTGGATCTAGACAGGACTCAGGACTCTGTGTTTATCACTGAACCAGCAGCTCATCATGTGACGAGTGAATGCAGAAGAACCGTGGATCTAGACAGGACTCAGGACTCTGTGTTTATCACTGAACCAGCAGCTCATCATGTGACGAGTGAATGCAGAAGAACCGTGGATCTAGACAGGACTCAGGACTCTGTGTTGCAGAAGAACCGTATCACTGAACCAGCAGCTCATCATGTGACGAGTGAATGCAGAAGAACCGTGGATCTAGACAGGACTGTGACGAGTGTTTATCACTGAACCAGCAGCTGGATCATAGACAGGACTGAGAGTGAGTGCTCTGTGTTTAGAAGAAACACTGATCTACAGGACAGCTCTGTGTTTATCACTGCCAGCAGCTCATCGTGTGACGAGTGTGAGAAGAACGTGGATCTAGTGACTCAGGACTGTGTTAATCAGAACCAGAGCTCACATGTGACGTGGTGCAGAAGAACCGTGGATCTAGACAGGACTCAGGACTCTGTGTTTATCACTGAACCAGCAGCTCATCATGTGACGAGTGAATGCAGAAGAACCGTGGATCTAGACAGGACTCAGGACTCTGTGTTTATCACTGAACCAGCAGCTCATCATGTGACGAGTGAATGCAGAAGAACCGTGGATCTAGACAGGACTCAGGACTCTGTGTTTATCACTGAACCAGCAGCTCATATGTGACATGTGAGGAGAACGTGGATCTAGACAGGACTGACTCTGTGTTTATCACTGAATCAGAGCTCATCATGAAGTGAATGCAGAAGAACGTGGATCTAGACAGGACTCAGGACTCTGTGTTTATCACTGAACCAGCAGCTCATCATGTGACGAGTGAATGCAGAAGAACCGTGGATCTAGACAGGACTCAGGACTCTGTGTTTATCACTGAACCAGCAGCTCATCATGTGACGAGTGAATGCAGAAAAAGAACCGTGGATCTAGACAGGACTCAGGACTCTGTGTTTATCACTGAACCAGCAGCTCATCATGTGACGAGTGAATGCAGAAGAACCGTGGATCTAGACAGGACTCAGGACTCTGTGTTTATCACTGAACCAGCAGCTCATCATGTGACGAGTGAATGCAGAAGAACCGTGGATCTAGACAGGACTCAGACTCTGTGTTTATCACTGAACCAGCAGCTCATCATGTGACGAGTGAATACAGAAGAACCGTGGATCTAGACAGGACTCAGACTCTGTGTTTATCACTGAACCAGCAGCTCATCATGTGACGAGTGAATGCAGAAGAACCGTGGATCTAGACAGGACTCTGTGTTTATCACTGAACCAGCAGCTCATCATGTGACGAGTGAATGCAGAAGAACCGTGGATCTAGACAGGACTCTGTGTTTATCACTGAATCAGCAGCTCATCGTGTGACGAGTGAACGCAGAAGAACCGTGGATCTAGACAGGACTCAGGACTCTGTGTTTATCACTGAACCAGCAGCTCATCATGTGACGAGTGAATACAAGAGACTGTTACTAGGCGACAGGAGGAGGGCAGCGCTGCACAACAGATTCTCCATGAAGTAATGACTCAACCTGAGATGAACCAATGAGATTCACTGTGGGCGGGGCATCCGTGACAGGGCGTATGCTGTTCATGATTTCTGGGATGTGGGTGTGACGTTCTGCGTGATACTTCCAGCACTGTTGAGTAACTGGCGTTTCACTTCTGTTACAGACACTACATTAATAACTGTGAGCATGTAACCGCTGATAACTTCATCCTGTGATAGTGAATGTGGGTCAGACCGATACACGCGTCTCACACAGTCCAGATATTACAGGAGGGTTCATATCAATCTATATTAGACTTCATTCCCTCAATCCAAAAACATTTTCATACAAGTACAGCAATGGCTGTCAAACTTAGAAAAAGGACATAAAATATTGTAAAATTATGACCAAGACAAGAAGTCAGTTACATGCTGTTTTGAATAAATCTGTTTACATCACATAAGGAGAAAAACAAGCTTTGGTAAAATCATAATTATGACATAAAATGAGAGTTATGAAATACTAAGTCATAGCCTAATTACACTATTAATAGTCAATTATTTTATTTGGACATGTCATATGTAATACTAATTATGACAAAGTTGAAAATGGGATAATTTTTTGTAATTATTAAATAAAAAAATCACAATTAAAAGATAACCAGTCATATTTATATATTTTAATGGTCATAACTCATAATAATGACCTTCAACCTCATATTCCGAATGCATCATAACGGCTGTCATAACTACATTTGTCTATTTAAACATACGGCAATGACGGTTTCTCTCATAATTTCTACTTTATATGTCATAATTATATTCCACCAACCCCCCCAAAGAAGTCAGTTTCACCGGTCTGAAGGACACGAGGGTGTGTGACCGACACTATACTGATATTAAAATCATCCACTCACCTCAATCATCTCCAGAAACTCTGAGCTCCGGATGAACCTGCTCAACCTGCTTAATTATGGACTGCTAACGATCGTTCAGAGGAGCCTGACTCATCTTAATTACATCTGATCTGAATGATTCCATATGAAGTCGTTATTCTGAATATAAGGCGTTGGACACATTCATGCTCCCATCCAGATCTTAATAACACTGAAGTGAACTCATCTTAGACTCATCCTGACATTTAACCCTTTAGTTGTGTTCGGGTCAAATTGACCCGGAGATTTCTTTCTCCTGGAAATACTAGTGT
>CM049799.1:1144722-1152222 GCA_027422405.1 Ptychobarbus kaznakovi
AAGATGATTTTCTCAATATTTAGATTTTTTTGCACCCTCAGATTCCAGATTTTCATAAACCATACATCAATGGAAATATTATTTATTCAGCTTTCAGATGATGCATAAATCTCAATTTCAACAAATTGACCCTTATGACTGGTTTTGTGTCACATTATAACTCTAGTAATGATGACTATAACAATAAATGTAGCGATAACTAAAAATAATAAAATAATGATAACAGTAACTGTAACTAGTGTTATAATACTAATACAAATACTACTGCAATAACTATGATGATAAGAACAATAATAACTGTAGCGATCACGTTAACAACATCGGTAACTAAAAACAATATCTATAATTAAAACAATAACTGTAGTGATAACTATAACAACTACTGTAATAATAACCTCAGCAATAACTATAACGACAACTATACAAATAACTTTTACAAGAACTATAACAATAATAAAGGTAGCTACATTGTTTACTGTAACTACAAAAATAATAATAATTACAACATTAGCAATTCTGCTATTCTGTAGGAGTGATTATTTATGGTTGAATTATCGTTACTGGCGTGAATGTGAGTCTTTGAGCAGTTTTTAAACTACTAAGTCAAGAACTCATTATAATGGTTGTTAATTACGACCCGAAAGGAAATTTAGATTTGAGCTCTGATTGGCTGATTTTGTGAATTACAACTTAAACTGCTTAGTGAAAAAAATCCACCTAATTTGTTTAAAATTTTCGCAGAAATATGATTAATATGAACGAGACTCAGTGTTTAGTCTAATCTGATGGTGCTCATTTTTCATTTCCAGGAGACGCAAATCCAAGCAAATGAGTGACACTGATCATGTGACTCGTTTAAAGGCGTGTCGTTAAACCGAAGGACATACTTCTGTCTGTTCCACGTTATCGCTAGAAACCATAACATGATCTGTGCTGTAAACACATGTTGCTGTGATTGGTTAAAGTCTGAACTGCTCTGCTATGATCTTCAGGAAGTGTCTTGAGTGTGTGTGTGTGTGTGTGTGTGTGTGTGTGTGTGTCTGTGTGTGTGTGTGTGTGTGTGTGTGTGTGTGTGTGTGTGTGTGTGTGTGTGGTGTGGTGTGTGTCTCTTACTCTCTTGTGTGTGTGTGTGTGTGTGTCTCTCTCTCTGTGTGTGTGTGTGTGTGTGTGTGTGTGTGTGTGTGTGTGTGTGTGTGTGTGTGTGTGTGTGAGTGTGTCTCTCTCTCTCTCTCTGTGTGTGTGTGTGTGTGTGTGTGTGTGTGAGTGTGTCTCTCTCTCTCTCTCTGTGTGTGTGTGTGTGTGTGTGTGTGTGTGTCTCTCTCTCTCTCTGTGTGTGTGTGTGTGTGTCTCTCTCTCTCTGTGTGTGTGTGTTTATGGGACTTGCGAGGCAGAGCAAGAGTTTCCAGGAATGTTGTCAGTATAAGTGTGTCGACACTCCCGTACGAGTGCGCGCTCGGCTCTGTCACAACATGCACTCCAGATAGCGAAAACACGCAGGTCCGGTCAGACGAGTCCGGACAGGCCTCCCTCCCTCCTCCGCACCTTTGTGCGTTTCAGCTATTCTCCAAACACACTCGGATCACTGCGGGTCTATCAGTGTAACATCAAGTCCTGAGACACAACGAAACATACAGCACCCAAAAAACTACCCATATATTATCAGAGCTGGGATTCAGCCGTCTGAACTAAATATATAACAAAAATATACCGCTGCAAAAACAACTAGACTAATATGTGACCTTGGAGCACAAAACCAGCCATAAGGGTCACTTTTTCAAAATTGAGATTTATACATCATCTGAATAAATAATATTTCCATTGATGTATGGTTTGGACAATATTTGTAAATCTGGAATCTGAGGGTGCAAAAAAATCTAAATATTGAGAAAATCATCTTTAAAGTTGTTCAAATTAAGTTCTTAGCAATTCATATTACTAATCAAAAATTAAGTTTTGATATATTTACGGTATATATTTGAGTTTCATCAACATGTCAACGAACACACATATGGGCCATTAACGTATTAGGATTTTCGACAGGCCAATTTTAAAATACTAAAAATAATACCTAATTATTTAGGTATTAATTAATTGTAATTAATTCAAACATTAAGAATGTTGTGTACACACAAAATAATATTAAAATTAAGTGATTTTATTGGTTTTTCATCTAGATGAATTGGCCGTAGCCTTAAATGTCATGTGGTGCGACCATGAATTATATTAAAATTAAATAATTTCATTAAAATTGTTTTAAATGTTCTCAGTAATTAAGTGTTTAGAAAAAGTATAAATAATCTCTTATTTTTGTTCTATAGTTTCAGAGTTGCCTTCTTAAAATGCACAGATTTTTCCTGCAAATTGCATAAAACTGATATAAAATGTTTTAAAAATACCATTCACTTAATGCATACTGCATCAGTGATTCATATTTCAACCACAGAAATTAGATTTTATTTTTACTTTAATACAGTTATTGTTATAATTGGTTGCACCACATGACGAGTGGTCGCTCCAAATGACACAAAGACCTTATATCATTAAACATCTATTTAAAGAGGCATGTGTGAAAAGTGCATTACGTGGCACTAACTGCAGGCATTTCTTTAGCCCCAGTTATTTCTGTACTTTGCCCAATATTGGCTGTTCAATTAACGCTTTCGTACATGGGAGAGGCCCTTCATATATATGGCCTCTTTTTATGCATTTAAAGCTATTACAAAGTTAAAGGGAGCTTACAAAGCTAAGTCCCGAACTCATTTCTGGCGTTCAGACCACAATCCAATTTTTCTAAAACCAATCTACAAGCAGAAGTTGAAACGGTATGCGCTAGATACCAGAGTGTGGTCTGAGACCGATGAACTAAAACTGAAAGGCACTGAATGGGACGTGTATCAACTGTTACAGCGTATATCAGCACATGCACAGAACATATCATACCACAGAGGACCATTTGCACATATCCAAATCAGAAACCATGGGTAACTGCACAGGTACGTTACGGTCTATGTGCTCGCGCGATGGCTTTTCAATCTGGGGACTACAAAAAGTCAAGCTAAATTATTAAATCTGCCAAAGCATCCTACAGTCAAAGACCGGATGCCTAGCACACATCAAAGACTACAAAGGCCAGACATCTGCAAACATCTCTGCCCGATGAGCTCGACCTCTTTTATGCACATTTTAAAGCCCTGAACACAGATAACATAAGTCACTGATAACATCCCAGGACGTGTGCTTCAGACCAATGTAACCATCTTTCCCTCTCAATGGCTACGGTCCCGGTCCGTTTCAAGTCCACCACTATCATCCCATAAAAAGCCAGTTTCAAGTCTGAATAACTACAGGCCTGTGGCTCCTCATGAAGTGTCTCGTCAATAAACACAATCAAAGCATTGTACCAGGACCCATTACAGTTTGTGTACAGGACTAACAGACAACGCCATTTCATTTACCCTTCACAAAATACCAACTCACCTGGAAAATAAAGACAGCTATTTCAGACTGCTTTTCATTGATTGCACTATCATCCCCTACAAGCTGTATAACCTAGGCCTGCCTTCTGCACCGTGTAACGGAAAAACACTCCACCAGCACCATCATAATGAACACAGGCGCTCCTCAGGGCTGTGTACTCAGCCCGGTGCTGTACACTCTTTCACTCACGACTGTGTTGCTACGCATCCCAACAACGTCCTCATGAAATTAGCAGATGACACCACAGTCATTGGTCTGATTACAAACAACGACGAGACCACATACAGGACAGAAGTGTCTGAACTGGTCACATGGTGTGAGGCTAACACTCTCACACTGAACACCAGCAAGGCCAAGGAGATGGTTGTGGACATGAGGAGTAGGACTAATTAAGATTGATAAATGTAGGCACTTGCTTGAGCCACTTAAAATACAAAATATAGCCAAATGCATTGGTTTATATTAGTTGAGTTTAAATGTCTATGAATGACTGTGTAACTCTACTGTGATAAATGACGATCACAATGCTGAAAAGCTAGTTCAGTATAGGCTTGGATTTTAAATTAAGATAATGGATGAAGGTTGTGTTTGTGGTAAACGGCTGCGGCTGTGAAAGCACAATGAGTCATGTGTGAATCAGGCGCTAGACTTTACACTGACACTATCACCACTTGACGCTTTGAAATGAAGCAATGAGTCCTACCCAGGATCATGACGACGGTCTTCATGAGGTTGACCACCGTCTCCTTGTGCTTGACCTGCGAGGTGTGCTGGCTCATGCGGTGGCTCTTGCGTTGCACGTAGACGAAGATGCGCGTGTAGACGGCCACCATGACGGTGAAGGTCAGCAGGTTGAGCACGGCCCAGAACACCAGGTAGCTGCGGCTGTAGAGCGGCGCCATGTTGGAGCACAGCTGGAGGTCGCAGACGCAGCTCCAGCCCATGGTGGGGACCAAACCCAGCACGATGGCGATGAGCCAGATGCCCACGATCAGCAGCACCACCCGGTGGTTGGTCATCTTGCTGTGCAGCTGCATGGTGAAGATGGTCTGGTGGCGCTCCAGCGCGATGGCCATTAGATTAATGACGGACGCCGTCAGGCTGGTGTCGATCAAACCCTGCAGGACAGGACAACAGCGGTTACACCAGGGCACCTTCCATCACTCGCTTTTCATACAGAAATAAAAACGATTTAAGTTGAAAGCATCTGCGCCAAACAATCATGTGAATAGAGTCGGGAGAGACGACTGACCGATTGATGATGATTTGCTGTCAAAGTCAAAAACAGAAGCGCATATTTCTGTTTAGTGAGTTTGTGTTCGCTAGATGTATTGTTGTTTTTCATTAATAAATAATAAACTGAAAACTCAAGCAATTGTTTTAAAGTAAAGAGTGAATCCAAACATCATTTATTTGCATTAAAAAGCAGGATTATATAAAACCGTAAACTAAACCAATATATTGCAGATTCGTTCCCTTGTTTTATTGAACTGCAGTCACGAATAAAGAATTTGTTCACTCGTTTTACTGAATCATGGCCACAAATCCAGGATTAGTTCCTTCGTTTTATTAAATAGCGGCCAAGAGTGAGGATTAATCGACTCATTTTATTGAATTGCAGTCACGAATCAAGAATCTTGAATTGTGGCCACAATGTTGAAGTAATTTGCTCCCTCATTTTACTTAAATAAAAAAACGAGGGAATTAATTAGTACAACGTGGCCACAATTTAGTACAATTAGGGTAAGATTGTCATAGTAACGAATTCATAATTTGGTGTCACAAATATAATTTTGTTGCATATACCACAGGGCTCTAGACTGAGACCGAAATGGTTGCATTTAAAAAAAAAATTGCGATTGTGGGGGTTAAAATTTGACATGGTCGCATTTGTGCGAGTGCATAGTTTGCACTGCTCCAAAGCGTCTGCTTCATATATTATGCTATTGCCATTATGCTATTGAGGCTTTCTTTTTTTCCTCAGTGTTTGCTAAACATTCTGTAATTTATTAGTTGGTATAAAACAGTATGTGTTGTATGCCATGCATCGTCTTATTCATTTTTGTTAATAAACCTTATGCAAGCTAGTTTGTCATTGTGGCTTACTATTTTATTGTTGCGCTTTTAAATTAAGAACAACAATAAATCCATCTTTTGTATTAGTCTTAAAAAGTGAAAGGTGTATAGATGCAAGACAATTATCTTTTCTTGTAAAACGTGACTCCAAAATCGCGAATTTCAAAGCGAAAGCATCCAAAGCTCGGCTTATATCACAGCAAAAGAGGAACTGTTCACAAAATTGAAATCACAAATAATACTAGGCTATACTAGGCTGATAAAGAACGGGTTGAATGTTAACCATTTTGTTACCATATAACTACTATAAACTATGATAAAAGTTCATCAGCATGCATTGATTAATTCCATGATGTAGCAAAAAAAAAAAAATAACCACATGCAGCTCCGTATGTAACCCATCTTATGTTTATTAATAAAAGCCATGCGTTTAATGTAAGGGAGTTTGTCATTGTGCTATTTTATTATCATTCATTTGGTTCAAAGAATGGGAAAGATGTAAAGATCCACGTAATGTTCAAGATCAAAGTAAGTGCTACAGTATCGTGCACAAATATCTGATTATGTCCCAAATCACGTCTTACACACTATATACTGTGTACTCAATCATCTAGTGCGGAGCTGCACAAACCTTTCAACACAAAGTGACACAAATCTTAACTGAGGGACATGGGCCTAAAATTAATATTTCATTATATCCAACTAGTCTACATTATATTAAAATGCAGTACATTTACAATTTAAATTACATTTTGTGCTGGTATGTGTGTGCTGCTTTTATATATTAGTATTTACTTCAGTTCATAGAAAAGCTATTTGTGATGAGTTTTGATTCCTCGTGTGGTTTTCTCTTTAACACCTGTGCATGTGTTGGTTGTCAGTGTCTTATAAAGTTTTTTTTTTTTTTTTTTCCGGAACAATACCCCCTCCTTTTTTTTGTACAGTAGTTCGGGCAACCACAGTTGCCATTTTGTTTGATTACTTAAAAATGTAATTGAACAAACAAAATGGCAACTGTGGTTGCCGAACTACTGTAAATTAAAAAAGGAGGGGGGATTGTTCCGGTAAAAAAAAAAAAAAAAAAAAAAATCTTTATAAGACACTGACAACCAACACATACACAGGTGTTAAAGAGAAAACCACACGAGGAATTAAAACTCATCACAAATAGCGTTTCTATGAACTGAAGTAAATACTAATATATAGAAGCAGCACACACATACCAAACACCATCATGGTGACACGCACGACACTAAAATATTGCATTTAACATCATAAACCCTAATGTGCAAAACTGATAAGAATAAGCAGCTACTTGGGCCTAAATGAAAAACAGTCAAATGTGAAGTGTCAGACAAGGACTTCTGGGAATGTCAATATAGGGTTTGCATTGTAAATCATAATACCAAGTATCAGATCTCCTCTCAGCCCTATATACGCATGGATGACATGAAGTAACAAAACCTTCTTCTGCAACTAGAGGAAGCGCCTTTGACCTTCAGCAGCACGCGAAACAAGAAAAGTGTTAATTAAAAAAAAAGTGCAGCACTTCCTGTTGATCAGCCAGCTGACTTAAAACCCATAAATACTCTCACGAACAAACACGTCCTCCCTCAACTCGTCTAAATAATTTAATTCATTAATTGTAATGTTTTGAAACTGCATTGCATTTTTATTCCCTTTTTTCCAAATAAAATGCTAAATTATAAAATTTCAAGTTAGACAAAACTTTTATTTTGCTTTTTTTCTTCCCTGCTTCATATTGACTTAAAATGTATATAACCCATGTATACTCTATTTAGACACATTTTGGGAGGAAGTGTTCATATTCATTAATTTAATTCATACATTTTTAGCAATTTAATATTTTACAATGTCATTTTACATAAAGCCATGTCATTTTTATTTAAATGTATATTCTTTAAGGTAAACAAAACCTTTATTTTG
>CM049799.1:1159722-1182222 GCA_027422405.1 Ptychobarbus kaznakovi
ACACATTTCTTCATGTTTGGTCCATGTTCTCCGCTGCTAAAGAAACTCTTAAGCCTCTTAAAAGTCCTTATTCATACTCCTAACAATTTTGGAGCTTAAGACCTCTTTTAAGTGTTCATTTTAAGAGGAAACGCCCACTTTTATAAGAATGTTGCACTACTTTTAGCACTAAGATTTTTCATGAATACGGGCCCTGGTCTTTCCGTCCCCAAATTTAAGACCTCTTGAAATCATAGTCAAAACTTTCTTGTACAATTTAAGTCGTTTTATGGCCTTTAATTTGACGTTTGAACCCCTTTAAGAAGCCACGTAAACCCATTCAACCACACAGCCTTTACTTCAGTCCTGCATCACACAAACACAAGCTTGTGAGAGGACTGGCGCTGTACGGCTACATCTACAAAACATGAGAATATCAAGAAAAAGGTCAATATTTTGAGTCACTCGTTTCAGAAAGTGGAACCCATATATTAAATAGATTCATTGCACACAGAGTGAAATATTTCAAGCCTTTATTTCTTGAAATTTTGATGATTGTGGCCTACAGATAATGAAAACACAAAATTCAATGTCTCGGAAAATTATAATATTACATAAGATTAATAAAAAAAGGATATAACCACATGTTTATTTCAATGCACTCGATGCTTGGTTGGGTGAACGACTGCATCAGTGCGGCGTGGCATGGAGACAATCAGCCGGTGGCACTGCTCAGGTGTAATGAAGCACAGGTGGCTTTGATAACGGTCTTGCATTGTTGGGTCTGGTGTCTCTCATCGGGCTTCAGGTCAGGCGAGTGTGCTGGCCAATCAAACACAGTAACACATGGTCATTGAACCAGCTTTGGTACCTTTGGCAGTGTGGGCAGGTGCCTGCTGGAAAATGAACTCAGCATCTCCATAACGCTGGTCAGCAGAAGGACGCATGAAGTGCTGGTAGATGTCTGTGTTGACTGTGGACCGACACCAGCAGATGACATGACTGTGGAAACTTCACACTGGACTTCAAGCAGCATGGATTCTGTGCCTCTCCAGACTCTGGGACCTTGATTTACAAATGAAAAGCGAAATGTACTTTCATCTGAAGAGGACTTTGGACCACTGAGCAGGTAAGATGCTTCTCACGATGTTAGGTATATGTGTAGCTCTTTTCCTGACGATGTCTGAGCATGTTGACTCTTGATGCATTGCTTCAGTTCACTCCTCGTGAAGCTCTCCCAAGTGTTTGAATCGGCTTTGCTTGACTGTATTCTCAAGCTGTTGCTTGTGCACATTTTCCTCCTTCAAGTCAACGTTGCATTTAACATGCTTTGATACAGCACTCCCCCCTTTCAGTAATGACCCTCTGTGACTTACCCTCTTCGTGGGGGGTGTCAATAATCGTCTTCCGGACCATTGCCAAGTCAGTTCCCCATTATTGTGCTTTCATAGAACAAGAGATATGTATACTGTACGGATGCTCATTTATTGAAACTGATATTGTTAATATTTTGAGATACTGTTTTTTGACTTTCATTCAAGCGCTAATCATCAAAATTAAAACAAAACACGTTTGAAGTGTTTACTTTACATGCAATGAATCTGGAATATATGAAAGAGTCACGTTTTGTAATAATTTACAAGAAAAAATGAACTTTTTCAAAAAATTGAGATGCACCTGTACAGCAAAAAAAGGCAAAATAAATCAAAGTTCTCATTAAATTCAAGTTTTATTTTATGAACTGATAATTTAAACTTATGACTGCTAAGAATTCATACTTTATTCTTTAGGTTGCATTAAGACAGCTCCTAATATAGATCGGTGCATATATATATATATTGTATTTTCCTTCAGTTTGAGTTGAACAATTGAACTAAACTTAATATACATAAAAACTACTAACATTTTTAAATTGTAATAAACATATTAAATACCCCATTTTGCTGAATGTCCATCAGTTTCTACTAAAACATAACCTGAAAAACCACGTGGCTTCATAATAAAACAATCACTCGCTCTGAAACATGACTTTACAAACATTTATTTGCTTAACACAAGAGAAAAACAACGAGTTCAATTGAAGCATTTAACGTCTGCTATACAGGGCAACGAACGAGAGAAACTAAAAACCAGAAGTAAATTAAATGATTTACGCATGAAGACGTGACACACTGAAAAGTCACATGACACGCGCGTGTCTAATCAGGCGTTAGAGGGGCGGAGCTATCCTGTGACTGGACGAACACGAGGGCAGGCTGTATTCTGATTGGTCCTCAGGCTGCATTTCTGCTCTGCTTTCATATAGAGTTCAAAGGTTTACGTGATTCTTCAGATGGACACTAAGAGGTTTTCCTGGTGATTACTC
The DNA here is from genome assembly GCA_027422405.1 of Ptychobarbus kaznakovi. NCBI lineage: Eukaryota > Metazoa > Chordata > Actinopteri > Cypriniformes > Cyprinidae > Ptychobarbus > Ptychobarbus kaznakovi. The sequence continues at coordinate 1,162,067 of CM049799.1, forward strand.
GGCCGGTGCGGCGTCAGTGTTTACCGGCGCTACATCGATGCCATGCTCAGGCCGCCTCCTCCTCGCCAACCTCTACACCCTCCTCCTCCTCCACAGCCTCAACACCCTCCTCATCGCCATCACCCCCCTCCCCCACCTCATCGCCAGCACCCCCCTCCCCCACCTCATCGCCAGCACCCCCCTCCCCCACCTCATCGCCATCACCACCCTCCTCCCCATCACCACCCATCTCCATCTTCACTCCCTCTTCAGGCTCCTCCCCATTCCCCACCGCTCGGCTGCAGGCTCCGCCTCCTCCTCCTCCTGTTTGATCTCACTCAGGCTTTCATTGGTGAGATCGGCCTCGGAAACCTCCATCAGCATGGAGTCCTCTGGATCCTGGTCATCCTGGTTTCCGTTGAAGGGGTTTTCACCCTGCGTAAGGACAAACGCAACTCGTAAACGCACAAATAAAACACTATTTCTAAAGTTTCGATTTATAACGCGCTCGTTTTGTCTAAGATCCAAAACAAACACTCACTAAATGCTACACCTTAACAAATGTTTTTGTAGTAAATCAAGATTATTTGGTGTACGTTTCACTAGAAAATACAATCAAAAACATTAAGTTTAATTCAGCCATTTCTTTATTATTATTATTTGTAAAAGTAATAAAAAAGCTTTTGTTTTATGACTGATACCGATTTTTTTGTATGATTATATAACATTGTGTAGTACCGATATTTGTTTACTTTTAAATGTTGTGGGTTTTTTTTCCATCTTCATGCCACGACTACAAAAACAGTATTTGTTTTTATAGCTGCATCAATAACCATATTAACAATAGCTGAAATAACCGGAGAAAATCTAATGTTTTAGAACAAATGAGTCATTCAACTCTTACACGTATAAAGTAAACATTTATTAAAATTAAGGTTTATGTGTTTTTATTAGGCTAAGAAGTAGAGACAGCTAGTTTAATGCAATAATTGTACATTGTCTGGAAAGCCATAACCCAAACAACGCAAAAACTAAATTATTTGACCAAGTCATCTAGTTCGCTGTAATTGTCTGGAGTAAAAACAATATCCAATTAAGGAACCATGCTCATATAATAACAGTAAAACCGATTATCGGTTGATTACTACCCAGCAGCAGTTTAAAATCTGAGTGAGGTTATTACTAGTGATCGACCGATATAGATGATACAGATACCAATTATTTGCATGTTTACGTACCCGATAACCGATATGCAGAGCCGATATTTATTTACGGTTATAAAGTACATAAATAACAGAGTGAAAAACGATATCCGATTATGGTAAAATGCTTAAATATCGGGAAAAATATCGGTAAACCGATATATCGGTCGATCTCTAGTTATTAGTAAGACAATATTTACACACATACATCAAATATTACAAAATACAGTCGTACGACTGGCGAAAAGTAATTCAAAGTCCATAAAATACTCAAGTACGCACCTTCAGGAAGCTCTCCAGCTTCTTCCCGATGACCTTGTGGTTGAGGATGCTGCGCGCCACGGACAGACTCGCCCTCTTGGACTGCTCCATCATGCCCTGGACAAACACAGGTCACAAGGTCAGACCAGCGCTCCACCAGCGGCTCAAAGCCTCGGACTTGTGCCGTTAGTACCTTGCGATTGTAGTTGTGGTCCGGTGACTTCAGGTGCTTCTGGATCAGCGTGTACTGCATGGGAATGAAGACGTCACACGCCGAGCAGTGAGCCGCCTCCACCTTCTTCATGAAGTGCTCCATGCCGAGCTCTATAAACAGGAAGTGACATCATGAGCGGCTCTGCGGTTAGAACACACACACACACACACACACACACACAGAGAGACTCCGCACCTCGCGTCAGATCCTGCTCTTTGAACACCTGACAGATGACGGTGCTGTGGTTGTCCATCTGACTCACGCGCTGCTCCGTCTTATTGTACTTGTTATTCAGATATTCCTATAAGAGACATAAAACATGGCCATTAGGACGACTCACGTACGCGTTGGCTTATGAGCGGAGCGTCCGCACCTGCAGGAAGTCGGTGGTGGGCTTCGACAGCTGATTGGACAGAAACTTGAAGTGGTCCTTGTGGAACTTGCTCTCCAGATGGGCGGCCATGTCCTCGCTGTAGAACGAGCGGAACTTGCAGACGGAGCAGGCGAACGTCATCCTGGGAAAACAAACGCGTGAGCCACAAACACTCAGCACTCACGGCAAGGAACCGAATCTGTGAACCCTGACCTTTCAAAGAAGCCTCTCCTCTTCCTGGCCTTGGCCGCAGAGGGCGGAGTCTTCTTCCCCTTGGCCTTGGCACTCTCGTCCTGATTGGACGGAGCTGGAGAGACAGATACACAATCACAACGTTGTTTTCTCAGCACCGGATGCATTTCTGGGTCATAAAGGATACTCGGCAAGATAAAGAGAGTACAGGACTTGATGGCATTCATCCAGAATTGGCTCGGAAGCAATTACTGTAGCCAACAAGAGCACACCGGGAATCGCACGTTCTTGAATAAAGACTAGCTAACATGCAGCACAGTATGAATTCATGATAAGCTCAGTGACCCATAAACCTTCCCGTCCACGTCCAATGTAATGGTTTGGATCCTTCAGACGGGCCGTCAAAGATCCCACAAATGACAGTTAAATGTCTATTAGACATGCAAAGATTGTTTAAATGCACAAGCTTAGCATAAAAAGACAAAAGGGACGGATTTACTAAACCATCTTTGTGGTGTTAAAATAGTACCGTTAGGATTTAAAGGTGTGGACCGTCGTTTTTGGGCCTGGCTTTATTGAATATGCCTTTGTAGATGTTTCCCATTCAGACACAATTTATGGGAGGAGAGTATGCAAATGAATCGCGCACCGTGATTTACTAACATCTGCGCTTGTCAAATTACTAGTATTTGTGCTATTATTGAACACCCCCCCCCCAAAAAAAGCATGTCTTGAAGCAGGCGCTGCTCTTGGTAGACTGCGCTGGTCATTTTGGAAATCTTGTTTAATGGGCGCAGAAAGCATTAAACAAATGAAGATGAAAGATTGAGCGCCGTGTCAAAATAAAAGACCCAGAAACACGTATCGGCCGAACATCTGTCCGAGCGGTTGCAGAAGAAAACTCACCAGCACTTTCCCCTCCATCTTCTGTGTTGGACTCCTGGAGAGCAGAGTTAGATGTTAGTACATCTCACTGTTTTTACGACACGGATGACAAATTAATACGAACGTACCACAGCGGCGGTGGCGGACGCTTCATCAAACTCCTGCGTCTGTTCTCCAGCCACAGCGTCTGAAACACAACAACACTTATCAGCAATCCCAGACAGATCAGCGCGTATCGATGTAAAACACATGCGCTCGCGTACCGGCGGTGGCTGATGCTTCCCTAGCGGCTTCGGTTCGGCCCATCTTTGACTCGGGCTCGCCGGTCGCACTCCGAGTCTGTTTCCTCTTCTTCTGCCCTTCGCGCTGAGCTTTCGCTTGCTGCCATTACAACACACATGCAAATGAGATCTGAGGGCGTGTCCGTTTGCATCGTTGTGAGAGTCAATGATGAGAGGATTTACAGTGTTGCTATCGTGACTTTACACAGCTACCCCTATTGGTGTTTGTCAGTGTCTAATTGGGGTAGCCTCTCCGTGAGGGAATGAATGCGCCTGATTGGACTCTATGTGCAGGAGTGAGGGCTGATTTCTCAGCCCCGCCCCCTCGCAGGCGGTACTTACTCGGTTCATGGGTCTCTTGCGGCCGTGTTGCCGGTTGCCCCTCGGGCCCCCTCCGAAGTTCCGCGCAGGGAAGTCCTGGGGCCCACGCTGAGACTGGAAACCCCCGCTGTCGGGGTACATGCGATGGGACAGGAGTGAGGGCAGCTTTCCTCGCCCCGCGGGGGAGTGGCCTTGGCCTCCGCCCCGCCCACTTCCTCCGCCCATGCTGCCAGAGCCGGAGGAGGAGTCCTGCCTGCGGCCGAAGCCCCGCCCCCCGGTCGCTCTGCTCTTGCGTGGGGATCTCTGCCCCGCCCCCCAGCCGGAGCCCGAGAAGGCGGAGTCTCGATTCTGCCGCATTTTGGCAGATCCAAAGGCGGAGCCGTCAAAGCCGCTACCCCCTCCAGTAGCGCCCATGAGCCCGAAGCCCACGCCTCCGCGCTGGGCCATCATGTCGCCCCGGGAGTCGCTGTAACCGAAGCTACCGGATCTGTAGAGATCTCGGGGGGCGGAGCGCGAGTCGAAAGACTCGTATTGGACAAACCTGCAGAGGGAGGGAGGCGCAGAGCAAAGGTCAAGCAGGGACCGGCACATTCGGTCGGCGGCTCGCTTAGTTATGCAAATAAACCCATCATCCAGCGCATTCATTCAAGCCCTTCCACAGCCCCGTTTCTCAGGTGCATTGTGGGAAGAGACAGGCTGTGGAAAAGCTTCAGAATGACAGTTGCACAGATGAACATATAAGGCAACAACACTGCACATTCGGCACAGGACTGAAACGGTGCGATACAGGGACCTTCTGGGGTCTGCGAGGGCATTATCTGTGACTTTAGAGTCAAATCTGATGGGGGCCGTGTGAGGATCATGAGTATGTGAGCATGGTCAGGAAGGATTCAACGAATCTACATAACACAAACACCACCGCTTTAGCTGCTCCAACTACAAGAACTGAACATTACGACAACTCTACACAAATCAAAACAAGGCTGCGAGGGAAAGACAAGACAACCCATACAACAGACTAAACGTTTATCCATCACAGCCTTGTTATCATTTGCAAAAAGTGCAATATGGCATCTGATCACAGTCTATTAGACGACATCTTAAGTGTACTTGTGCTCAGCGAGGAGGTCTTAAAACCATAAACGTTTAGCAGTCACTGCTGCGGACATGTATATTATACATATTTAAACATGCATGTATACAGTCAACAAATATGATAATCCATGTATCCTTTTGCCATATTTGCTTGTTTCCTCCCAACTAAATTAATCACAATATGCATTTAATGCCATAAAAAAAATTGCAATTGATTTCTCAATGCTTTAGCTATAATATCTGGTATTTTGATTAGTGTCGGGCAACGATTAATCATGATTAATTGCATCCAAAATAAAAGTTTTTGTTTATATGCATGTGTATATTTAACAAAAACAATGCCTGACTAGATATGCATCGATGACGGCAGCTGTGTTTGTTGTGGTACTGTCTCCGGTTCAGGTGCATGCTGGGTAACGTGAGTGTGTGCGGGTCACCTGTCGCTGCTGCGGCCGCCGCCACCGCTCTTCAGGCCTCCCTCCAGCTGCGTCAGCATGTCCAGGCGCTGGTTGATTTTGGCGATGACGTCGTCTGCGTTGGAGCCGCTGGAGGACAGCAGAGATCCTCCAGACAGACCTCTCTTCATGCGATCGCTGGACCCGTATCCGCCTCCTCCTCCGTACCCACCGCCGCCGCCAGACATGGAGTCTTTATATCCGTACAGGTCGTAGCTGCCCGAGCCTGAGCCATAACCAGATCATCAGTATCTGATATACTAACGGATGTGAGCAATAGGGGTGCAACGGTTCTCCACACGCGGTTCAACTAGGGCTGGGCGATATATCGGACGTGATGATCATGTGACCAAATGGTTATTTTGGACCAAACTATTATTTCTGCCGTGCGACTACATTTCGTGAGCGGTCGCACTGGCGCGACTAATGCGTTACCCAACTCATAAGCGCTGCTATCTCCGTTGCATGAGAAACATTAAAAGGCAAACGAAACAAAAGCGTGACGAAGCAGCGCTACTCGTTAGAGCTTTACTCAGGAACCGATGCTGATCTCGCGACACTTTCAAACAACTATTTCCAGCACTTTAACGCTCTAAAAACGATCCGATTTAAATGTTGTTTTTAACGGGATGACCAAAATATACGTTGTGGTAAACAAACACTGATTTAATTTTTTTTTTAAAGTGATCAAATTATCACTATAACCAGTAGATGGCAGCAGAGAGGCACTTAATGGCTTATTTCCACTTTTTTGTTTTATATTTTGATAATATAAAATCATCAATAATCAAATTGTCAAAGTTTTGCACTTTCCATGTATATGAAGTAAAAACGTAAAGTCACAATAAAAAAACAGTTTGTTCGATTGGTAACTGAATAACAAAGTAAAGAGCGTTCTTTTGAAAATCGCTGAAGCGGTTCAGTTCAATATAATAGGCTACTAGAAAAGAATAATAGTACAGTTAATGAGAGCATAACAATATATTTAGCTAGTTACGGTTTTGAATAAAAGTTTTGTACACTCACCAACTCAAGCTCAGTGCTTTACTGCCAATAAACGTGTAATATTATTAGTAACTGCACATGTTAATGCAAAACAACAGTATTTTTATGATTAAATTATATTTGTTTTTAATAAGCGCACATATTTGCCGTCTTGGTAAGTATCCCAGCAGACATAGCCGGCTGAACGTGCATTCTCTTAAAGTGACAGTACTTTATTAATATTAATCAAACACTAACAAGGAAATCACTCATACCTAAAAACCAATGTTAATCCTACTTAAAAAGCACTGTTTAGTTTATTCGTATCGTTACTCGTTTGTGCTGTTGCGTGTTGATTTACGTCATTTTAAGTTTCTCCCATACCGAACCCGTGACTCTTTAAAACCACGAATATGTTGAACCGTTGCACCCCAAGTGAATAACGTTAAAGCTGAAGACGGTCTCACCTCTGGACGATCCTCCTCCGCCGGACCCCCCCCATCCAGAGAATCCTGAAACCAGCCGAGAAATCAACCACACGGAGCGTATAGTGAGATAAATCAATGTCTAATGCATTTCTAAGACCTCTACATGAGCAACCTGTACTGTTAAACCTGTTTCAATACACCACGTCTTCTGATTTGTATCCAGTAAAAGCTCGTTTAGTGTAATTGTGCAAGTGTCCGGTGTCAAATCTTGACTGATTTGATCAAGTAAGCGTCAGAATAACTGCAGTTATATCTCCAGATGAACACTTACTGGACTGAAGCACCTCGGCTTTACTTGATTCTCCATCAATCATGTTTAAGTCTCAAATCCTTTAGTTTCCAGGACGTTTACTTGCACTGTTCCTCAGCGGTTCATTCATCTCACATCTTCTGATCTCATATGTTTGGCTCATTTACATCTCATCTGACTATAGACATGTATTATTGGAGATCTAGAGCGACGACTGATTCATAAATATCAGTATGTTGAGTCTCTGAATTAAATTTAGCTGTTTTTTTCTTCCATATTCTCACTATATGAGACACGATGGAGCAAATATGATACTCAATAAAGACAAAAAATGCAATACAGCCTTGACAGATTATTTGTGTAACAACCGTGACAGCTTATTGGCTGCTCAGGTGGTATAAGAGGGCGGGGCTTACACACTCAATGGGACATTTGATTGGACCGTAATGTATATAATAATTAGGTCTGTTTTACATGAAAGAGAAAGTGCATAGATTTAAACTTATATCAGTTCTAGACATTAACTAAAGGCCACAAACTACAATAGCATGGGGTAGACCATATTAGACGTATTTACACTCAATTGACTACAAACTATGTATATTGATATTAAGGTAAACAGCTGTGCTGTAATGTGTCTCTGATTAATCGAACAATAGAGCGGAAGAATGGACACGGCAGCCATTTTACAACAACAAAACGACTCCATTTTACGCCATTTATTCCTACATTAAATGAAAATGTGGTAAGAAACGAATGCAATTCTTCTTTTTGCCTCACTGACGCGGAAAGATCGCCTCGCGTAATTAATTCAAAGCACACACTATCATTCACACGCGCTTACTGGAGATTAAAGATTAGTATTATTAAAGAAACGATGTGAGACTAACGTAACGTTACGTTAATAGTTTGCGTTGTTCGTTACGCGCGTTCACGTGCGCGTTTCCGCCGGCAGACACTAACAACGGGTTTCAAATCGACGCTTTAAAGCTAAAATACTTCTACTAAAGGAACCTAACTAAACTATAAACTCGGGTTTAATGGCTTAAACCGTGTTTAGTAGGTCTACGCCTCATTTTGACCTGCGCCATTTTAAGCACTTCACTAACACAGACCCAATCACGGAATAATTACGGTAACGTTACGTTGCAGGGCTTAAATACAGAACAAAACACGCTCCCGGTAAACAACGAGACGCTTAAATACAGAGTATAACACTAACCTGAAGAATATCCTCGATCCATCCTGCAGCAGTTTTCAGTGAAGCTGTGTGTGTGTGTGAGGCGCTCACTATCAGGCCGCATTGACTCCGCCCATAAAGGGGTGTGGCTACATGACTGACGCTAGAGCGAACCAATGATCGGCCGGAAGAACGCTATTTCCGTAAACTATTTCAAAATAAAAGTGTGTATTTCGCTGTTTGGGATAATATGTAACTTCCTTTGTGTACGTTTGCAAATACATTCAGTCAAGATCTGATCATTTTTATTAAAGAGAGATTTTAACAGAGTAGCGTTGTATGCAATATCTTTATTAATATGTAAACAGACAAAAGAGCAATCCAGAGAATACAAGAAAAACAGTTTTTTGGTCCCCAAGTTTCTGAAACTTACATTTTCAATACGATAAATAAAGAATATTAATGTAACCACACTTTTTAAATATTAAACTGCAGCTCAAAATCCCAGAACAGACACATAGAATATTTTGTTCTTATAAAATGACATGTACATAATATCTCTGTGGAGAAGGCACTTTGTCAAGCCTGTAAAATGCACATAATGTGTTTGGATGCAGAAAATCCTTCATGTTCAACCAACCCAGAGAAGAAAAGACCAATCAGAACCAGCCCTGCAACACCAGTATTGTGAGCTCGGGTCGAACTTCACCATACCAGATCATAAACCAGATATAAGTGTGTGATTTCATGCACCAGAGCCAGGAATATGATTCTGATCTGATGAGAGGAATGGTTTCAGCCGCTCACTGATGGACAGATCCTCCTCGCTGCTTGCTCCTCCACCGCAAACGTGTAGTTATACTGCAGAGAAACAATAGCCGTTAAACTACATACATGGATGGCCACAAACAAAGGGAGATTCAAAATAAAAGTCCCCCAGAGCAAAAAATAAAATAAAATCAGCACCGTCTCAAAGCGGCGTCTAGCAATCTTAAAATGATAGTGAGTTCTTATAATGCTAATTATGAAAACATAACGCTTGGTACTGACCTCGTTCTCAATGTCCCGCACGGACTTGATACGGATGTCACTCAGCGTGCTCACAGACACCTGACAGACACAACAACACGTCTTTTAGTGATCACTGTGATTCAGACTTTTGTACAATAATCATCCCTCGAATAGAATCCTCACATCTTACTTCCAAACCAATACAAAAAAGCCCTGTCCGTCTTCATAATGACCAGATCGATGTATGTGATTTCTTACATATATCCGCATTTGTTAATGAGTGATGCAGTGACCTCTGACCTTTGACTGAGACTCAAACTTCGGGTGTAGAGAGAAAGGAACTCCATCCATCGCTGAGAACAAACATGAAGAGTATCACACGTGAAGATTGTTATTGATGCATATGTGTATGTGTGCTCCTGATTGGTTCGTCTGTAGCTGTACCTGTGACACCGTAGATGCTGCTGTGGTTGCCGCTGTCATACACCACCTCCGTCGGGTTGTTTGTGTCAAGCTTACTACGCCGATGGCTGAATTTCGGTGGGCCTTCAGGAAGGTTGCTATTGAAACAGGTAGTCAGAACACCCTAGCAATACCCCTGAACACCCTAGCAACCAGTCTTAACACCCTAGCAACCACTCTAGGGGTTTGTGTTCAGTCAGCACTAGGTGATTTAAAGCCAACACCGAATCACTAAAGATGCTTTAAACCTGTGAATCCAGTAATGGAGATGTATATAATGACCAAAGACTTTGCTCTGAATAGATATTTCTACCTGTGTGGATACTGCAGAAGTAAACAGCTAATTTGCTTAGGTCTAATTTAACAGTCAAATCATGCAAACACTGGAGTCTGTTTGTGAATCTCGTGTCACTGTGAATGCCATGATGCTGATGTTCTCCCTAGTGACGGCTGTGAGAGGGAGTACCTGGGCTTGAGAGGCAGCGGGGGTCCGGTTCCTTCCAGCGAGAGACTACGCATGTCCAGACTGACACTGCGAGGCTTGGCTTGAGGAGTTGGAGTGGAGAACTGGCCCTTTAAACACCACACCACGAAGCCATTCATGTCCCTGAAACACAAACAATCACTATAACCAACAAGAACAGCAGCCCAGAGCGTCTGAATCCAGAAGCAGTGTAGAGTGTCTGATTCTAGAAACTGTGTACAGAGTGTCTGATTCTAGAACCAGCATATATAACGTCTGATTCCACATCCATTGTACAGAGTGTCTGATTCTAGAACCTGTGTAAAGACTGTCTGATTCTAGAACCAGTACAGAGTGTCTGATTCTAGAACCAGTACAGAGCGTCTGATTCTAGAACCTGTGTAAAGACTGTCTGATTCTAGAACCAGTACAGAGCGTCTGATTCTAGAACCAGTACAGGACGTCTGATTCTAGAACCAGTACAGAGTGTCTGATTCTAGAACCTGTGTAAAGACTGTCTGATTCTAGAACCAGTACAGGACGTCTGATTCTAGAACCAGTACAGAGTGTCTGATTCTAGAACCAGTACAGTGCGTCTGATTCTAGAACTGTCTGATTCTAGAACCCAATGTCTGATTCCCAGTGTTCTAGAACCAGTACATCTGATTCTAGATCTGAGAAGAACCTCGTATAGAGTGTCTGATTCTAGAACCAGTACAGGGCGTCTAATTCCAAAACCTGTGTAAAGACTGCCTGACTCTAGAACCTGTGTACAGAGCATTTGATTCTAGAACAAGTACAGAGCGTCTGATTCCAGAACCCAGCATACACTGAGCGTCTGATTCTATAACCAGTGCCCAGATTATCTGCTTCTAGAAGCAGTGTCCAGAGCGTTTGATTTGCATTTGATTGAAGAACCAGTGCACAGAGCATTAGATTGGAGAACCATAAAAATAGAGCGTCTGATTTATAAAATCCAGAGTGTCTGGTTCCAGAACCAGCATACAGAGAGTCAAATAGGAGAACCGTTGAACAGATAAGTATAGTGCCTGATATGAGAACCGTTGAACAGAACATGTGGTTCTAAGGCAGGTGTGTGGCTTCTCTCACCCCAGGCAGGTGTACTGCTGCACCATGGTCTTATTCTTGGCTGTCAGTTTGAGATCTAGAACAGCCGTCGTAACGCTCCCCACAGGAACGATCCGCACACAGATGCGCTTCTTCTTCCCGACAGACGCCTCTGTACACACACACACACATAGTGATTACACTTCCACAGCTCGTCAGGAGAGACAGAAAAGCAGATCTGATGAGCCTCTAAGGTCCACATCTGTCAATGAAACATCTTACTGTTCTCCAGGAATTCTGGGATGTAGCAGTAACCATGAGGAATCGTCTCTTTATCCGTAATCACCTGCACATCCGCCACAACCATCCCACCGGACAGATCCTACAAGAGACAGACGGGAATGAGTCTTAAGAGCATGTTAGTAAGTGGAGACTTCATATGTGTGTTGAGATGGAAGTTAAAACAACACTTTGTCAGAGTTTATGAGTGTTATTCCTGTCTACCAACAGCACGTTCTTTTGTGTTTCATTGAAGAAAGAATGTCAGGTTTGGAACGATATGAGGGGTGAGTAAATGATGAATCAACCCTTTAATGCATCTTACCTTACTGTAGCACATGTAGTATCCTGACTTGATTGCAAACCCTCGGATGAAGTTAGCGGAGGCGCCATCTTCAGTCTGAGTGATCTAAACACACACACACACACACACACACACAGTTAATGACACCGTCTGAGCTCCAGCGGCGGATGACCATGTGACCGCAGGTGTGTGTGGTGTTGTATTGTTTACCAGGATGAATTGACGGGGGCAGGTGGTGGGGTTTGACGCCCAGGCCACTGCAGAGATGGGCCTGCTGAAGGCACCAGAAGACTCGAACACAGACATCTACAGACAGACAGATCATGAGGATCCAATACTGATGATGACACAAGGCTCACTGTCACAGATATAACTTGATTAGACAGACAAGCACAGACTGATATAGACTGTTATATGTGGTATAACTGGTATGGTATATTTGTAGCAATAGCCAATAATACAGTGCATGGGTCAAAATATGCATTTTTATTTAATGCCAAAAATTATTAGGATATTAAGATCATGTTCCATGATGTAAATATATCAAAACTTAATTTTTGATTAGTAATATGCATTGCTGTGAACTTCATTTGAACAACTTTAAAGGTGATTTTCTCAATATTTTTTTTTTTCACCTTCAGATTCCAGATTTTAAAATACTGTCCGATCATAACAAACCATAAATCAATGGAAATATTAATATTTATTCATCTTTCAGATGATGCATTACACTTATGACTGGTTTTGTGTTTCAGGGTCACATTAGACAGACATAAAGAAAAACAAGCTGGTAGATAGATAGATAATAATGATTTATCTCTGTTAATCACACTGTTAATCCTCATTAAATGATGTGTTTATCGGCTGTTATCATCTCGACGCAGTACATTTATAAGTTTCAAACACACGCTATAATCAGCATTAACACTTTAAATGATTATAAACCGCTTTAATGAAGACGTGAGGCTGAATTCAGGACTTACAGGCTGTTTGTTATGAAGTTTCTTCTCGTTTTCCAAACACGAAACTGAGCTCAACTTACTGCCGCAGTCAGAGAACAGGAAGAAGAGGAAGACTACGACTCCCGTCATGCACCGCGGCGGCGTCACGGCACGGGACCGCGCACGCTCCGATTTACTTTTCAAAACCAGAAGTCCTCGGTAAACTTCTAAGATTACTTAAAGTTACAAATCAAGCATTACATTTTTTTTTGTGGAAAAATAATAAGTGTGATATCTAGACTTGGAAAAGTCATACAATCGTTTAACTCCATGGATATTTTAATACATTTATTGAATATATATTCATGCTAAAATTAAAAAAATATATATTTGGTAAACAAAAATATTTTTAAATCATCTTTAATAGTTGTTAAATCATAATAAATCACAAACATCTAAAACAAAAAAATCTAATATTGTAGCAAGCAAATACAACCAAAATACAATAATAACATTTAGAGAAAAAAACTAACTCTTATTGTGATAGTTTCATATTTATGCATTTTTCCATTTATTTTAATAACAAGGCAATCACCATAATAACTCCCAAATTCCTGAACAAATACTGTATTAAAAAACATACATTTATTTTTATTTGTGAGATTTTATTGACATGAGCAAACAGAAGTGCATTTCACCTTTTAAAACCGAAGATCATATTTACATATTCCACTTCCATATTAAGTGCATGATTTTGTAAATGATTGCAACCAATTGAAATGTTTGAATAGTATCAAAGAACCGTCCAATATCAAGCACCATTTGAAGGTGGGACACATGGTCACAGGAGCACATGGTGTGACATATCACATGAACTGTACATACAACTATGTCTGTGTATGGTGTAGAGATGATTTGGTTTTTATTTAGCATGTTCAGAAATTCATGTTTTTTATTTTGCATGTTCAGAAATTCATGTTTTTTATTTTGCATGTTCAGAAATTCATGTTTTTTATTTTGCATGTTCAGAAATTCATGTTTTTTATTTTGCATGTTCAGAAATTTGTATTTTGCATGTTCAGAAATTGTTTTTTATTTTGCATGTTCAGAAATACATGTTTTTTATTTTGCATGTTCAGAAATACATGTTTTTTATTTTTGCATAAATTATGTTTTTTATTTTGCATGTTCAGAAATGTATGTTTTTTATTTTGCATGTTCAGAAATGTATGTTTTTTATTTTGCATGTTCAGAAATGTATGTTTTTTATTTTGCATGTTCAGAAATTCATGTTTTTTATTTTGCATGTTCAGAAATACATGTTTTTTATTTTGCATGTTCAGAAATTCATGTTTTTTATTTTGCATGTTCAGAAATTCATGTTTTTTATTTTGCATGTTCAGAAATTCATGTTTTTTATTTTGCATGTTCAGAAATGTTTTTTATTTTGCATGTTCAGAAATCATGTATTTTGCTTGTTCAGAAATTCATGTTTTTTATTTTGCATGTTCAGAAATTCATGTTTTTTTTTTGCATGTTTTAATTTTGCATGTTCAGAAATGTATGTTTTTTATTTAGCATGTTCACAATTCATGTTTTTATTTTGCATGTTCAGAAATGTATGTTTTTTATTTTGCATGTTTTTATTTTGCATGTTCAGAAATTCATGTTTTTTATTTTGCATGTTCAGAAATACATGTTTTTTATTTTTGCATGTTCAGAAATTCATGTTTTTTATTTTGCATGTTCAGAAATACATGTTTTTTATTTTGTTCAGAAATATGTTCATGTTCAGAAATTCATGTTTTTTATTTTGCATGTTCAGAAATGTTTTTTATTTTGCATGTTCAGAAACATGTTTTTTATTTTGCATGTTCAGAAATTGTATTTTGCATGTTATTTTGCATGTTCAGAAATACATGTTTTTTATTTTTGCATGTTCGGAAAGTTATGTTTTTTATTTTGCATGTTCAGAAATGTATGTTTTTTATTTTGCATGTTCAGAAATGTATGTTTTTTATTTTGCATGTTCAGAAATTCATGTTTTTTATTTTTGCATGTTCAGAAATGTATGTTTTTTAGCATGTTTTTATTTTGCATGTTCAGAAATGTATGTTTTTTATTTTGCATGTTCAGAAATGTATGTTTTTTATTTTGCATGTTCAGAAATACATGTTTTTTATTTTTGCATGTTCGGAAAGTTATGTTTTTTATTTTGCATGTTCAGAAATGTATGTTTTTTATTTAGCATGTTCACAAAATTCATGTTTTTATTTTGCATGTTCAGAAATGTATGTTTTTTATTTTGCGTGTTCAGAAATGTATGTTTTTTATTTTGCATGTTCAGAAATTCATGTTTTTTATTTTGCATGTTCAGAAATTCATGTTTTTTATTTTGCGTGTTCAGAAATGTATGTTTTTTATTTTGCATGTTCAGAAATGTATGTTTTTTATTTTGCATGTTCAGAAATGCATGTTTTTTATTTTGCATGTTCAGAAATTCATGTTTTTTATTTTGCATGTTCAGAAATTTTATTTCCGTTGCCTCGGGGGACATTGCACAATAAGGGGCAAGGATGCCGGGGTCCACAGCTCCCATCCCTAACCAGAATTTCCCATTATGTGGGACAAAAAGGGAAGAAGAAGCAAGGTTCCTGCGTGCAGCTGAAGTGTAACGTGCACCGGTTTCACAGCAGAGAAGAAGTGCTTCTTGAAGTTTAACACGGAGTAAAATCTCAGAAGTACATGATACGGCACACTACATCAGGGCTGGGAAACTCCGGTCCTGGAGTTAGCTCCAACCCTAGTCAAGCACATCAGAACAAGCTAATGAATGTATTTTACGATTACTAGAAAGCTACCTGCAGGTGTGTTTAATTAGGGTTGGAGCTAAACTCTGCAGGACCGGAGTTTCCCAGCCTCGCACCACGACACAAACCTACGTCTGAATCAAAAGCAATATATCTATGTGTTTCTAGTGTTTTTCCCTTTACACTTAATGTGTACATTTTACACTTTGTCTTATGATATGTGAATGGAGAAATGCCTCCGTAATTCTGTACCATTGTTTCGCAATGCTGAACAAATATTTTGGGATTTGGGGTTGAGGGGTGGTCCAAAATGAGTTTTAATCAATAAAATGTTCCCAAATAAAATTATGTGAAATATTTATCATGTAGCATCAAAATGCATGCAGTAGAGGGTTAACATCGGAGTTTACATCTCGTAATTCTGACTTTTTTCTTAATCCTGAGATTATTTTGAGGTGAAAATGCGTACAGGTTGTCAGGAAAAGTTCAGTTCAGCGGGGCTTGGCATGCGTGGCTCGTGCAGGGTGTTCGGGGAGCTGGAGTCATTCGGGGGAGTTTGCGCGGCGTGTCCGGATGAACTGCAGCAGCGTGATGTCGTACAGCACCTGGTGTCCATTGTTCCAGGTGTAGAGCGCCCTGGCGCGCGGGTTGTAGTCCAGCATGGAGATGTGCGAGTACTGGTTGTGGAAGGCGATGTCGGTGTACTCGTACGAGGCCGAGGCCGTGTGGAAGGTGAAGTGCACTTTGGCTCCGGCCAGGTGTGAGTTGGTGACGTAGAGCGAGCCGCAGATGAGGAAGGCCTCCCCGGCGCTGCGCTTGGAGAAGCCCGTGTCCCAGGAGCGCAGCACCTCCAGCGAGTCGGGATGCAGCCGGCTCAGCAGCATGTTCCCGCCGCGGCCGATGCTGGAGTACACGGCCCACAGCCCCGTCTCGTCGGCCATCAGGTCGATGTCGGACGAGCCGCCCCACGAGTACGGGAAGGTGTTGTTGAACCCGGCCTGGGCGAGCGGGCGCTGCTGCAGAACGCCGCCGGACGCCAGGTCGTAGCGCACCAGCACGTTACTGTGGTGTTTGTTATAGTACAGAGAGCCGTTATACACCACGTGACCCGTCCCTGAGAGACACAAGAACACACACACGTCACAAAGCACGGAAAATCACTTCTGACCGCTGTGAGGATGTTAAAGCGCCCCTATTATGGATTCCTGAAAATATGAATGAAAACACCCTGCAAAGTGTTAAATCTGAAAGTGCTCTGTGTATAAAAACATCGTCTCTCAAGATAAAGAGCCGACTCTGAATCATTCAAACGAGTCGTTTTTAAGACGAATCCCTGTTTGAGGTCATCATGAAACATTAGCATAATCCCACCCACTTGTTGTGCAAATTCATTCTTTGCCACTAGGTGCCGCTTTTGTAGCGGTTTCCCTGGTAACGCTGTACACAAAGTAACACTGATTTAAATGAAATCGGCCAATCAGCGCAGATTAGCGTCACGTAAAGGAGGGGCTTGGGAAAATTAAGCGTTCAGCGAATCGTTTGGGATTCGTCGAGCAAATAAGATAAAAAAATGCATATTATAAGACAATGAAAGTGTTTTTTGGCCTTGTATGCATGTGAACATGTTGAGTATTTCCAAAACCAAAATATGAACCTTTCATTACCCATAACAGGGGCACTTTAATAACATACTTGCAACCCCCCCCCCCCAATTGAGTTTTCGTCTCACTGACGTTTTTCGTAATTCTGACCTTAAATGATGTTGTTGTAATATTTATTTATAATAGTTTATATCTCAGAATTCCGACTTTTTCGTAGTTCTGAGTTTTTCCATTTTTTATTTAAATCTCGCAATTATGACGTTTTATATAGTCTATATCTCACAGTTATAATATTTTTCCCAATTCAGATTTTATTTTCTCTTATAGTTCTGCTTTACATCTCATAAATCTGACTTTTTCGTAATTCTGAGTTTACATCTCCCAATCTTATGATATGACCTATATGATATTGACCTTTTTCATATTTATATATATATATATATTTGTAGCGGAAACAAAGCCCCATAACAAGCAGACAGGAGTTTTTGGGTTTGAATGCTGAATCAGTAGCTGTAGAGTTTGAGATGAAGGCAGTCCGTGTTTGTTTGTTTGTTGTTGTTAGCGGATCATGTGATTCTCTGTGTGAACATCACTGAAGGTGTTTGATAGATTAGCATTCACACCTGCCCACGGGTGAGGAAGATGATGGATGATGAAGTTCTGTCCGGTAGCGAAGTCACCGAGAGACTGATACTCCACCAGACGCCTGCCCTTAAAATATCCATCCATCACCCACACCTGCACGCGCACACACACACACACACACACACACACACAGACACACACACACACACACACACACACAAAAAAACCTTGGAAAACCTGGATATATAACCTCGTTTTTAAAAAGTATGATTTCTAGACCTGAAATGTGAAGGAAATTAATACAATTAGAAATTCCATTAGCATTTTTATAATGATCATACATTTTTTTGGGTGCCATTCTCGGATTTATCAGCTAGAAATTGTGAGTAAAAATACTTCTAAAAATAAGTCATGTATAACTGTGAACATTATGGGTTCTTCAAATATTGTTGTGATGGGCCTTGGGAGTCTAAAAGGTCGAGAAGGGCAGCCGTGTGTGTGTGTGAGTGTGTTGTGTGTGTGAATGTGTGTGTGAGAGAGTGAGAGTGTGTGAGTGTGTGAGTGATGTGAGTGTGTGAGTGAGTGAGTGTGTGTGAGTGAGTGAGTGTGTGAGTGTGAGAGTGTGTGAGAGAGAGTGAATGTGTGAGAGTGTGAGAGAGAGAGAGTGTGAGAGAGAGAGTGTGAGTGTGTGAGAGTGTGAGAGAGAGAGTGTGAGAGAGAGTGTGAGAGAGAGAGTGAGAGAGAGAGTGTGGTGTGAGTGTGAGTGTGTGTGTGAGTGTGTGTGTGTGTGTGTGAGTGAGAGAGTGTGTGTGTGTGAGTGTGAGAGAGTGAGAGTGAGTGAGAGTGTGAGAGTGAGAGAGTGTGAGTGTGTGTGTGTGAGTGAGAGTGTGTGTGAGTGTGTGTGTGAGTGTGTGTGAGAGAGTGTGTGTGAGAGAGAGTGTGTGAGAGAGAGAGAGTGTGAGAGAGAGAGTGTGAGTGAGTGAGTGTGTGTGTGTGTGAGTGTGAGTGTGAGTGTGAGTGAGAGAGAGAGATGAGAGTGAGTGTGAGTGTGTGTGAGTGTGAGTGTGTGTGTGTGAGTGTGAGAGAGAGAGAGAGAGAGAGTATGAGTGTGTGTGTATGTGTGGGATGAGATCTCCTACATACGCGGTTGTCTGAGCTGTCGATCACACTGTCCATCATCCATGATCCGAAGCGTGAGCCTGAGGATCTGACAGTGAGCGGAGCACTGATGCCCGTCAGCCGGCCACAACCTGACAACACAAAGAGCAGCGTGAGCGTCAGTGCTGTGAGGATGATGACGACGAAGATTATGATGATAATGCTGATAGGGCTGCCCCTAATAGTCACAGTCTGTGATGGACAGATCGTTAATGCTACAGTACATCAGGCAGCGCATCCAAACGCTCGGCTATCATTCATCGACCTCGAATATGGCTTATCATCTGAAATATGGTAGTATTAGCAACTTTACATGGCCGCTCAATCTAATGTTAACCTAGAGAAGTGTGCACTGTTTAGTGAGTGTGGAAGCTGAACAGTAGCGCACTGGACAGATGGACGCGCCGGTGCACTTGCTTACAATACTCCCTCATTTTTGGTCATAAAGATACGAGTAACATCTTTCAAATCGGTCTCTAAGTTTATTTGTGTGCACTCACAATAACAACAAAACGTGCTTTTGTAAAATAATGAAAGCAAACAGGCCGCACTTTCTGCCATCTTGGTCTCTATACAAAGCGCTAATTTAATTAAATCTGTGAACTTGAGTGCCAAACTCTGTTTATATCTTTGCCTCACAGTCATTAAAAATATATCTACAGAGAGTGAAATGTCTACTTTCAAATGAACCAATTGAAATGGAAAACAAATATTCTCAGATTATGTAATCTGTGTGAAACACAGGTGCAGAGATAACGAGTCAGTGTTGATGAGTTTATCTCTTAAACTGAAAACAAAAAAGCACTAGTTTTTCAAATTATTAAAATGTTAATGCAGTCGTCTTACTGTTTTTCCCTGACACATTCATAATCATTACTTCTGCTTGAGTACTTATTAGGCTAGGCAATTATAGGCTCGTTATTATGATTTAAATGGTTTATTATAAACGTGCGATTAGTCGACTAATGCTTAAAATGAGCGACTACTAGTCGACCGGAAAAATCCTTAGTCGAGGACATCCCTATATGCTGATGATAATGATGATGCTGATGATGATGCTGATGATGATGCTGCTGATGCTGATGATAATGATGCTGATGATTATGATGAAGCTGATGAAGATTCTGATGCTGATGATGATGATTATGTGATGATGCTGATGATGATACTGATGATTCTGATGATGATGATGATACTGATGATTATAATGACGCTGATGATTCTGATGCTGATGATTCTGTGATGATGATATGCTGATATGATGCTGATGATACTGATGATGATATGCGATGACTGATGCTGATGATGATGCTG
>CM049799.1:1187222-1204722 GCA_027422405.1 Ptychobarbus kaznakovi
TTATTAATAATAAATAAAAAAATATTAGTATATACAAAAAAAGTACAATAAAATAAAATGTCAAAACATATAATAAAAAAATAATAATAAAAAAATAATAAAAAAAAAAAAAACTAAATGAATAATTAAATACAATTTTAAATAATTAAAAATAAATAATTTCAAAATAAAACCATAACAAATTTACAATAATATACAGTAAAAAATGACATAAAATTAAACAAAATAAAATCTAAAATCATCTGAAACCCATCATTGAGAATAATGACATTTTTGAGCTGTAAATGCAAAAAAATGGAATAAAAAATTTATATAAATTAAAAAAATTTAATAAAAGCCAAAATTATCTAAAAATTATCACTGAGAATAATGAGACTCGAGTAGTGAGTGTGTTGTAAAATAACACTTTAATACATTTTTGATAAAATAATATTTTTTGGCATAAAATTTGACCTGAACGTGTTTTCATGAGAAACTCACATAAACACACATTTGATAAAAGTAAATATATGTAATTGCTCTTTCTATCTGATTCATTCATTGACCTCTTGAGCCGGTCCGTGTGAATCAGTGCAAGTGACTCTAAACCGGTGGTTTTATTAAGTGATAGTTTTATTTATAAATCTCTCCTCTCAGAGAATCTCCATCCATATTAACCACTAAAAACAATCGTCCTGACCCGGTTTGACAAAATACAGCCTCGTGTAGCACCAAGATTACGAAACATTCATACAAACAAATACATTGACATCTTTCAAACAATAGCACAAAATAACTGTGAGGTCTGATCTCAGTAAAGAGCATCCGGATGTGTGTCATCGTGTCACATGACCGTCCTTCAAGCACCACTTCCTGTTCTCAGACAAACGCAAGCAGCTGAAGGACTGGTGTATACATATATACACTGTCAAAGTCTGTTCTTGACTAGCCGTTGAAGCAAACCTTCCCCACGCTGAAGCCAAACTTCTGTTTCGCGCTCCCGAAGTCCGTGACGGCCACGTCCACAAGCGGCAGAGCGTCCGACTGAGCAGAGTCCAGCTCCAGAACGGTGCGGTCCTGCCCCGAGCGCGACTGCACACACAGAATACACAGGAGACACTTATGTGATCTGATTCAGGATTTTACTTAAACTGATTCAGCATGCAGTTGTCCATAGGAACTGATTCATGATTCACTGAGTCGTTTATTTTAACTGATTCAGCATGCAGTTGTACATAGGAACCTATTCAGGATTCACAGTGTTATTCATGTGAACTGATTCCGGATTCACTGAGTCGTTGTGTGAACTGGTCCAGGATTTACGGAGTCGTTCTTGTGAACTGGTCCATGATTCACTGAATCACTCATGTGAACTGGTCCAGGATTCACTGAGTCGTTTGTGTGAACTGGTCCAGGATTCACTGAGTCACTCATGTGAACTGGTCCAGGATTCACAGAGTCACTGAACTGGTCAGTGAACTGGTCAGGATTCACTGAGATCATGTGAACTGGTGAATTCACACTGAGTCACTCATGTGAACTGGTTCAGTCATTCACTGAGTGAACTGTCAGGATTCACTGAGTGGTTCGTGTGAACTGAAGCCATGAGAGGTGAGGATGTCTGTTCATCCTGAGTCAGCTGGTGTGTCCTTCCTCTGAAGCGCTGGCCGTGTCCCTGAAGGAGGTGCTGTCTGATGTAGCTGAAGAGGGCTGTAACCAGCTCCGAGTTCTGAGCCATGTAGCTGCCTGCAGCTGAGCGCTCAAGAGCTTCATGGAAGCGCAGCAGCTGCATTCTGACACATGTACGTGAAGCTCTGGTGAGCCGTGGCGCTCAAGAGCTTCAGGAAGCCCAGCTGCACGATGTGAACGGGGTTTCCATCCACATCCACATAAGAGAACTACACAACACAAACAGACATAGTGTGAATGAGAGCACAGAGGATAAAGACACACAACACAATAACACACACCTGTGAGCCCTTCTTAAACTGGCTGAACCAGGTTCCTGGTTTCTCTCTGCTCCACGAAGCCATTTTGACCTGTGCACAGTAAACCTCATTTGTAAACACACACAGCATACGTAAAAGTTTGTCTAATTCAGTATGTCCTCAAAAAATCGTCTCACCATCTGTACGCTGCTGTGCGGCTGGAGACACGTTTCACCTTCTGCTGTAAAGTTGCAGAACACTTTAAACGCATCTCTATGACATCCCTGGTTGGGGTCAATCCAGTAAACTCCTAAAGAGGTCAAAAGGTCACACAGACGGCGATGATTCCTCCAGTGCTGCAGGCTAGGAACGCACTGGATCAAGTGGATGCTATAGTGTGTGCTATGTGTCCGTACCGTCGGGATACTCGGGGTGGCACATCCACAGCTCTTTGCAGGTGCGGGCAGGACTGTGGTAGGTGCCCAGTGGAGTACGGAGTCCCTCCACGTCCGTCCTCATGGAGGTCAGAGACGCAAACACCTCCTCCATGTCCTTCTTCTGCCCGGAGCCTCCTCGTCCTGCATCTGTCCGTCCTCCATCGTCGCTCCATCCACGTCCGAATGTCTCCTCCGCTTCCCTCGGCCATCCAGCGCCGGAGGAGCCGCCATTCCCACCGCAGGAAGACCCTGGATCCAGTCCCATTAATACTTCGGCCATTTGTTATCATCTAATAATGAGTTTATGGGTGACTGGAGACTCACCGGGGGACCAGGGGATCCAGAAGGACCAGGATCTCCTCTAGGTCCAATAGGGCCCTTAAATAAACCACATCATTCCCACAGATCACATGAGTTATTCAGTATCTGCTGGTGCGGATGAGCTCACAGACTGATGGGAGCACTTGGGCTGCATTTACACTGCTAATCTCAAAGCATTTTTTGTCCTCCCTGTTTCCATTCACTTTAACAGGCATCTGATTTTGGTGTTTACATTAATTTCCGCCCATCAGATCACATTTGGAAATGGCCCAGATCGGATGCACAAAACAAAAATCGGATCTTGTGTAGATTTTCGTTTAAACGTCGGCAATAAATTTTAATAGAAAAAATTAATAATTTTGTGCCATTGTAAACGAGCTTTGGACTTTCCAGAGCTTCACCCTCTCTGCTCCTCTGTTGGATGAGCTGCAAATCTCAAGCACTGAGATGCATGGAGACTTTCAAGAAGACACCCTTTTACAGTTCACCTCTTCCCTAGCTTGTTTCCTAGCTCTCTATTAATACTGGCATCGTGCACTGTGAATACTTGGCTCAATGCTTATGTTGCTTTATTCTAAGTCACTGGGATCTGCTAAATGCATGGGAGCACACTCAACTAACACATCTCAACTCAATGTGTTCAATGCATTGAAGTAAAAACTTCACCTGGTTTCCTTTAGACCCTTTCTGTCCCATGGATCCCTGAAACACAGTGTTACAGACAGAAGCTGTCAGAGCAGAACAAGCCCAAACACATCCAGAAGACCATGATGGGTGTGATGTTTGTGAAGTGTCGCGAGACTCACAGACAGTCCTGTTAATCCCGGTGGTCCACTGAGTCCTGGAGGTCCGACTGGACCCTGTCAGCAGAAACATGATTAAATCAGCTTCCTAGTGTGTCTATATGAGTGAGTGTGTGTGTGTGTGTGTGTGTTCACCTCGTCTCCTTTGACTCCCTGCGGCCCCTGATTTCCCGGCAGTCCTCGATCACCTTTCTCTCCGAACTCACCGGGTGGCCCGATCAAACCGATCAGACCGCCATGACCCTGACACACGCACACACACAGATATAATGAACTCCCGAGCATTCACTCCATGTGTGTGTGTGTGTGTGTGAGACGTACCTTCTCTCCTTTCTTGGCCGGATCTCCCTTCAGTCCTGCCAGTCCAGCCGGACCCTGCACACGTGTAGTGAGAACATCAGTATGACTTCATGTTAAAGATCAGTGCATGAGGAGTGTTATTGAGCCTTACCATCGGCCCCGGGGGTCCCGTTTGACCTGGGGGTCCATTCAGCCCTTGTTCTCCCTACGGCAGAGAGAAAATGTGACATTCATCTTTATTAAACATTCACAGAACGGACCAAAAGAAAGGGGGGGGGGGGGGGGGGTAAGAAATGGCATTATAATTGTACCAAATCCGTGTTAAGTCTGTAAGAATGTACATTTGACATCCTAGTCAACATTTTAATATTATAAAGCGTATAGTATTTGTTATATGCCAGATATGTTGTGTGTGTTTTTTTAAGTTATGACTCTGGATAATTTATTTTTTTAATAGAGATCACGGTTCTCCCACAATTCTGCAAACAAAACATTGGGCAAGCAAACAAAATAATACGTAGGCGGATTTACTTGAGGTTCAGACAAAATGTTGAATTTAATGAGTCTATTTACACATGTCTAAAATGTTATAAATAAGTCTATTTACAAATATTTATTAATTATCATTCGAGACAAATGAATGAAGGCTTGTTGTTTTTGAACAAATCTCTTGAATGAATGATTCAGACATCAAATACATTTTAACCATCACTAGTCGCCACCTACTGGCACAATGTAACACATATAATCAATATTTGAAGCGTAACATTGGTTTAAAAGCTCTGTTACTCCGTTGCCACAACATCAGATTCTATATCTGGACTATAAAATGTCATCAATGCTTTCGTTATTATTTCATGATCGTAACACAGAAACGTAGCCTGCTGTGTGGACTGTTTGTAAAGCCGTTTCAAACATAAAGCTTGCATGATCAAAGGTTTAATAGGCATAATGCAATCATCGTCGTTTTAATGATTAATCGTGCATACGTGTGAGACTATAGCCCATGTATTTTTGTATGTCATATTTGTACCAGACCTCAAAAGTTACCCCGGGCTCATACACGGGTATATAAAAGGAGGCCAGCAGGGGGCGTCAGCCAGTATACGATTCGGCTTAGCACACCGTTTCAAATTTCATGCACAGATTAGTTAACAATAAGATCTTAAACATGCATTTGGAATTTCCATTTCATGCCGATATTAATGGGTGATGAGGCTGTATGCATCGAGTCAAGGGCTCTTGTTCAGAAGAGTCACATGGGTTTGAGCAGAGAAAAACATCAACAATAAGAGGAACCGAGCTCACCGCTGGTCCAGGGATTCCTGGAAGCCCCTGAAGTCCTGCTTTCCCTGGGTTCCCCTGACCGCCCACCGGCCCCGTCTTTCCCATGATGCCTTCGTATCCCGAAGCTCCCTGAACACCGACCCAGAGGCAGCATAATGAATTAGAAGGACAACGACAATTAGTTCTCTAGGCCATCCTTTAAGTTTGCTTGAACCGAATATTCACTCCTATGATGCTGCACTCATGTCACGACATAACTTCTCTAGGGTGACAGAAAATGAATAAAGATCGTCCACTGAATGTCTCACCTTGTTGCCCTTCAGCCCCGGCCGCCCCGCTTTTCCAGGAGGACCCAATTGACCCTAAACACAAACCCAGAGAGACAAAAGCAGATAGGAGCTCAACACATGTAACATAGGCCAGCAAGTAGGTGCTGTGCAGGTAAACCTCACTCCCCTGATCTCATGAGATTTATCCTCCTTGATAGCGCGCACGCCTCCCATGCAGGAGGTCAGGGGTTCGAGACCCGCTCGGAGCAGGCGAGCGAGACCCGTTACACACATACACAAAGAAAGTTGAATCATGTAGTACTTAACCTGATTCCTCACAAACACACACTCACCCTGCGTCCTGGTCTTCCTGTTGGTCCTGGTTCTCCAGAGGGTCCTGAAGGGCCCTAATCACCAGAGTAACGAGAAGAAGAGGGTCGTAAGATGATGAGAGATCATCATCATCTCAACACCACTGATGACTCAAATACACCTGACTCTACACATGCCATAATAATCTTACTGCCCTACACAGATCCAGGAGCCTCGTACAGAAGAACATGAGCTTACATGAATGACATAAACATAAGAGAGACTCACCGATTTGCCTGGATCGCCGTTATCTCCTTTAGATCCAGGACTCCCGTCGATCCCCTGAGAGAGCAGGCATGATCTTTCACCATCAGCACGTCACTTAACAAACTGACATCAGTGAAGATACTCACATTAACACCTTGCTCTCCAGGCGCACCCATATCTCCAGGAAAACCAATAGGACCCTGTAGAGCGAGAATACGTCAGCTAACACACTAGATTATCACACTGAGGTCACACACACACACATACTGACCGCATTCCCCTTCGCTCCGTCTTCTCCAGATGCTCCTCTGGCTCCCGGTGAACCTGCAGCTCCGGGTGGTCCTGTGTCTCCTTTCTCACCCTGCTCACCTTTCTCACCCTACACACACACATAAGTATCAAGAGTTGCTGTGGAATAAAGATCAGAGAAGGAGAGATGGACTCACGGCGCTGCCAGAAACACCAACAGGTCCAGGATCACCAGACTCTCCATCTTCACCCTGTCATTTAAAATCATATATAATATGATGTGTGTGTTTCGCCAAATCTTGTGATTACCAGCAGGAACATCTGGAGGATTTACCTTCTCACCGACTCCACCAGGCTGACCACGTACTCCAGGACGGCCAGGAGGACCCTGAAAGACAAATATGTTTTAGGGAATGGACTGAATAGAAACTGATGGGGGAGGGTGTGTTTACCTGTCCACCAGAGGGTCCCTGAGCTCCTCTGGGCCCAAACTGACCAGGAGGACCCTGAAAACACACCACACAGATTGAATTTACATAGAGATCAATAAACATGATCATGAATGACTTGAAAGAATTGATGAGCTCACCAGTAGACCAGCGTTCCCGCTCTCTCCTTTCTCTCCTGGAGTACCAGGCATCCCCTACACACACACACACACACACACACACACACACACACATCAGCATTATATGACGGGCCTCTGTCACACTGACATCTGCAGGAGAGATAGTTGATGACCAGTTACCTGTAGCCCCCCGGGGCCCCTGGAGCCCTTGAATCCTCTGAGGCCCTCATCTCCCTTCGGTCCATACATGCCCTGCTGTCCTGAAGGACCGGGCTCACCGTCCACACCCTGACACACACACAATCTCAGAACACAGCGAGAACATGAAGATGTCGTTTCTGCTCAAACACTCACCGGTGCTCCTGGCTGCCCCTCTGGCCCCTGAGTGCCGACTGGTCCTGAAGGCCCCTGAGAGCAGATTTAAATCATTGGTAACACTGTGAGGTGTGAGAGTGATATGTGTTTTATTTCAGTCACTCACTGATTCTCCTTTGTCTCCTTTGCTGCCTTTCTGCCCTGGAGCCCCAGTCTCTCCCTAACAAACACATAGAGGACTTTAACTGTCAAGCAATTAACAGATTCGGACATTTTCGTTTTAAAAATCTAGGGAGTTATTATGCGGTTTTTGAGTGTTGTAATCACGTCTGTTTGGTTTCCAGAGTGTTCTGAGCTGTTTTTAGTTGTTGTTTAGGGCAAAAAGTATATTGTAGTTGACAAACATCATCACTACTAATCACAGATTAACATATGCCCTCATCACCTTGTCTCCATCCTCTCCTGGGGGTCCTGGAGGGCCAGCGGCTCCTGGTAATCCCACGGGCCCCTGGTCACCATCCTGTCCTGCGGGTCCGATCAGACCCTTATCTCCCTGAACACACAAACACAGTTACACACACACACACTGGTCAATCATTTATCTTCACATGTGGGGGCGTGTCTTACTGGCTCTCCCTTCTCTCCCATTGGTCCAGGCCCACCGGTGGTTCCAGTTCGACCAGGCTGACCAATGGCACCAGCCAGTCCAGGGGGGCCCCGTTCACCTGTGGGTCCCTTGGAAGAAATAGATATATTTGTGACATATGTTCATATACGTTCACATACATATAACGGAGTGTGTAAGATCTCATCAAGAACTTTTCTAGGTCATAATTTCACCTCAAGATTGAAAATAAAACAATATAACAATTATATATACTGAATGTGGTTTTGTGAGATTATTGGAAGAGATTACGTACAGAAGGTCCAGAGGGCCCGGTCGGCCCTGCCCCTCCCTTTAATCCAACTGGCCCCTACACAAGAGAACACAGGTCACATGACAACACTGGCCAATCAGGAAGCCCGACAGAGAACATTTAACAACCTAAAGAATCACTGGCAGCAATTCTAAATCAGATGGCTATAAATTACCATGGCACCCGGCGCTCCACGACTTCCCCGGAAACCTTTCAGACCTGCTGGACCGCTCTTTCCTGAAGTGCCTGAACCTCCAGGGTCGCCCTGATGACCAAGCACACACATATTATAAGTTAGGGTTATTATAAGGAAGGAAGTTAGAAGTGGAAAGAGCATTATGATTGATGCCGATGGCTTTCCCACCTTTGCCCCCTCCTTCCCAGCGGCTCCAGGTAAACCTTGCTCTCCAGCAGGTCCAGCGGTGCCCGGGTGTCCTCTCTCCCCCATCGGTCCAGTTTCTCCTGAATTACCCTGCAACCAAATCACTATCAGTCAGAACAACAGCAGTGGCCTTTAGCTTGAACTAAAAACGTGCTGAAACTTCAAAGATACTGGATCCACCCAGTCAGATTCCTGAAGTGATGAACTCACCTGCGGCCCAACGACACCAGCTGGTCCTGGAGGACCCGTCTTGCCTTGGAAACCCTTTCAGAAACCAAACCATCAAACACCAGATGAACAACAGACCATCAAAACACTACACAAACAGGCTCAATACTCAGCAAACGGAAGCAAATTAAAAACCACATATTTTTATCAATATGTTTTCATTAATATTTTAGTGCATAGCTGATTTTATGTTTAGCATTTATTGTTAAAACGTTAAATCATTAAGCATCACAACAATGTCCAGTAGTTTCTGCAAGCATGTGTGTAGATGTTCCCAGACTCACCGCCTCCCCCCGCTGGCCTGGATGACCCGGCAGGCCGTCCTTCCCAGCAGGCCCCTGCACACAGGAGCATGTTGAGAAAGACATCAGAATATGCCCATATATTTGTTGTCTTATTATATGAGGTGAAGACGAGGGTCACTCACATTGGGTCCCTTGGGTCCCACCTCACCTACACGTCCCTGCGGCCCTTGTGGTCCCTGCAGTATATGAACATGTGCATTAATCAGGAAAACTAACACAAAATATGTATGAATCTAAAAAGCCTCTCTATAAGCATGTGTACGTTCTCTTACTCTCTCTCCAGTGGGCCCTGGAGGGCCGTCATGTCCTGAAGACCCCTAGAACAGAGACAGTTTGGCCCTTTACAGTTATTTTAACAATATGAACAGTGTCCATAAGAATAGACTTCTTATCGTAATGAATGACTTCAGCACTGCTGATGTATTTCAGACATTTCAGCTCATTCGTTGTTTGTTTCTTTGTGTGTTGAAGGGCTGATGTGACCTCTGACCTTGTCTCCTGATTTTCCAGTAGGTCCTCTTGCACCCCTGCCTCCACGAGCACCCTGACAACACACATACACACATTAATGATGTTGGATGTGCCTGATGTAGGACGCTGACAATCAATAGTGTGAACAGAGTCACTCACATTGGGTCCCCTCTGACCGGCGGCCCCTGCAGGACCCAGTGGCCCCTGAGAAACACATTATAAATCACATGAGTGCACATGTATATACTTATATTTGTGCTTTTATTATAGTTTTTGTGGAATCATATTTTCAGTGACCTTCTTCCCCTTTTCTCCTGGAATGCCGACAGGACCTGGAAAACCATCAGCACCCTGAGAGGAAACCACCACAAGACCAGCAGTTATTCTTCCATACAACTGAAACATTCATCCATTCATCATCTGCATGTGTTCCTCTCACCTTCAGGCCCTGACGGCCGGGGTAACCTGGCAAACCTGGAACGCCCAGCTTTCCCTAAAAGGAGGGATAAAATCAGGAGACGACAGAACGGGTGGGAATTTTTTTTATGTGTGTGCAAAAAGGGTGTTTGAGATGATAAAATATTTTCTACTGATGATGCTGTGGCAGACTATTTCACCTTCTCTCCAGCGATGCCTGCGGATCCAGCTTCACCCAAGGGACCACTCTGCCCTTTGGGGCCCTCGGGACCATCCTCACCATGCATCCCGAGAGCACCTGAGTCTCCCTGACAGAGACAAATGGGATTAACAGCATGTTTTAATGCATTTGTGGTTGAGTTTGTGTCTTTCATTTACGTGTTTGTGTTATTTGTGTCTGCATGTTATTACAGTGTCTCCTTTAGCTCCTATTTCTCCTTTGGCTCCTGGGAAACCATCTTCACCCTGAACACAACAACACACATTGTCATCAACCAGCACGAGTGCTCAATTCATATGCTTCAGAAACCTCTGCACAACTAATCACATCTAGACATGATGATGTTATAATGTCTCACAATGACTAGAAGTAGGTTATGATATCTGTAACTGAAATTGGTTGATTAGGTCTCACCTTTTCTCCTTTACTGCCCTTCAGTCCTCTGAGCCCATCAGCACCCTAAAACACACACACACAGTCAATAAAAAACACACACACAACACACTAAGGTGTGATAGAGAAAGATCAGTACTTTGACTCCTCTGGGTCCAGGATATCCCACGGGCCCCTGAACACCTGGTACACCCTTCAGAAAGCACACACAATAACAATCAGTGATATTAACACAAGGACACTAATAAGATGGCACCACACACTCGTTTGTGTATCTCACCGGCAGGCCTTTCTCTCCAGGCGACCCCTCTCGTCCCGGATGACCCTGTGTGCAGTGGCATCATGAGGAACAGCAGGGGGCAGCACAGATCAACAACAGCATGTGTTCAACACTCACCGGTGGGCCATCGACACCAGGTAAGCCCTTCATTCCCTTCTTCCCCTGAGGACCCTGAGCCAGAGAAAGACACCAGTTAAAGTCTGCTCCACCTGGAGATCTTTCAGACAAGAAACTGTTTGGAGATGGTTCATTTGGCATATTTTCTGCAAGTTTGTCCCCAAAACCTGCTCATGCAGTCAATATTAGTACGTGATTTACAGTAATGGAGAGAGTGGCACCTTTTCTCCTGGTAATCCGACTAGTCCCTGAGGTCCAGGAAAACCCTGCAGAACAGAAGAAAGAGTTACAGGAGTGTGTATGTGTGTGTGAGAGTGAGAGAGACTATATCTGTGAGAGTGTGTACCTGGAATCCCGGGTTCCCCTGCTGTCCTGGAGCTCCAGGTTCTCCAGGCGACCCCTGTGTGAAGACGAGAAAAGGACCGAGTTCTTACTGACGCGGTCTGGATCTTCATTAAAAATAAAGTTAATTCACTCCTTCCTAACATTGGTATTAGAAGGAAGGCAATGCAAAGACTGTTTTTCCACAACTTGGCACTGAACAGGGTCTTGCTGTCTTCAGAGCGTCTTTATCATTTGGTTTGTGAGTAGACCGGCATGTTCGCCTCTCTCGTAAACACTACATGTGTGAATCGGTGGGCGGGGCTAAACAGGCAGCGATGTAGAATCTGTGGGCGGGGCTAAACAGGCAGCGATGTAGAATCTGTGGGCGGGGCTAAACAGGCAGCGATGTAGAATCTGTGGGCGGGGCTAAACAGGCAGCGATGTAGAATCGGTGGGCGGGGCTAAACAGGCAGCGATGTAGAATCGGTGGGCGGGGCTAAACAGGCAGCGATGTAGAATCGGTGGGCGGGGCTAAACAGGCAGCGATGTAGAAGCAGGCGTTGATCTTCTGTGGAGGCGGTGCTTATCCACACTATTACATCAAAGAGTAGAACATTTCACAAGCTGTCGTTTTGGCAGACTGCCTTCAATATAAGCCGTTTTTAGACTAACAAGAACGTTTTGAGTTCTGAAACTTACAGGATGTTTTTATAGCACAATGTCAAAAGATCAAAGGAATTTTTGTATCTCAGTTCATGACCCCTTTCAGACATCTCAGATCAGCAGTACTCACCATGTTTCCCTTTGAACCCTGAACTCCATCAACCCCACGAATACCCTGCCAAACACACACACACACATCCATATCATGCTTTGATGTGACCTTCTGTATTCTGAGGAGGTCAGTCGTATCATATGAATACAATAACGAGTTTATCCACTAACCTGCTGTCCAGGAGGACCAAGAAGACCTCTCTGACCCGTCAACCCTGCTAGACCCTAACACACACACACACACACACATCACTGAGGGATATCTGTTAACACACACACGTCAGTGGATCAATGAAGATGATGATCAATACTTCACACTACAGGTGATTACAGGAGTAAACACATACAGGCTCTCCTGGCTGACCTCTGGGTCCCGGCTGACCATCCGAACCCTGGGAAACAAACAAACATTCACTCTGAACCTGATCAAAGACAGACAGACCGACAGAAGTTACAGCAGAAATGTTGACTGACTTTTTCTCCAGGGCCTCCTGGGGGACCGAATGGCCCCTTCTTCCCTTGATCTCCCTGCGTGCGCGCACACACACACACACACACACACACACACACACACAGATGAATGTGTCTGCCTCTAATGAACATTCAGTCACACTGGGGCTAATGAGTGTTAATGGAGAGCATGTTACCCGGTGACCCTTGTTTCCAGGCAGACCCGGTAACCCGTCAAACCCTCGGTCACCCTGATAACAGCACACACAGAGACAGAAATCACCTCAGGAGAGACACAGTCATCAACCACACGCTCAACAGCTCTTCATGTGTGTTAGACTAGAACTTCATAACAGCATTTTACAAGACTTCAGCAGAGAAACATTCTACTGTGTGATGAATGAATGAATGAATAAACACAGCAGACATATGAGATCATACACTGTGCCTTCATCAACACACTGTCCTGTTGAACTGATGGAGGTTCGTTATGAGGGACAGCGTGACTGATGGTCAGATCGTCATTTGCATGAGGTTTGATCTGTGAGATAAAGTGTCACTAATGACAGAATGACTTACTTTAATTCCAGTCTCTCCTGGTTCACCTCTGGCTCCGTCGATCCCACCACGACCCTACACGCACACACACACACACACACAGAGAGAGAGACACACAGACACACACACACACACACAGAGAGACACACAGACAGAGAGAGACACACAGACACAGACACAGAGAGAGACACACACACACAGTGTGTTTCAGGTGTTCACGCAGGCGTCTGATGGTGTTTGTTGTGTTTAGATGAAACTCACCCTCTTGCCTGGTTTACCATTGAATCCTGGACCCCCCGGCAGCCCACGAGGACCCTAAACACAGACAATAATCATCAGAAATGTTTAAGCAGGAGATCAGCAATGATTTCTGAAGATCATGTGACTCTGAAGATTGGAGTAATGATGCTGAAAATACAGCTTTGCTTCTTTCAAAACATTATTAATCTGAATTATTCCACAAGTGTGATTGGTAGTGTGTGTGTGTGTGTGTGTGTGTGTGTCTGTGTCTGTGTGTGTGTGTTTGAGATGATGAGATGAGCGTCTCCTCTCGTACCGGAGGTCCTGTGAAGCCATGATCGCCCTTCAGACCCCGCGATCCCGGAGATCCCTGACGAACACAAACACACACTTCTTCACTCACCAAGTCATTCAGAACCAATAAAACTCATTAAACTGTGAACTCTGTGAGCTCAATCTGCTGCTCCTCTTTATTTTTGCCCATTTGTTTGTGTCACTATACAGGTGAAGGTAAAGCTAAAGGATGAAGCCTGCAGACACGCACGCAGCGCCTCCTCCAGAGACTCAAGAGCACTAGAGGGCGCCACACACACTCTTCGGTCCATATACAGTTATAAATACTGTAACCCGATCACTAAACATTCTGCATGTTTCGTCAGGTTTATGTACAAAACTGTCTCCAAAGCATACACACACACACACACTGTATGAAATACAATTGTATTTATTTTTTGTCACTGAAATAGCAGGTTCTGCCGGTTGATGCACACTCACCAGCGGTCCGGGGCGTCCGGTCAGTCCTAACGGTCCCGGCGGGCCTTTCAGAGAGAGCTGAGACACAAACATCAGCACTGACAGTGATGCTAAAGTGTGTTAAATCCTGATGTTATGCCTTCAGGACAGTCAGAGTAGAGTTAGAGTAGAGTCTGACCTTAGTGTGCTGTAAGATGGCTTGAGCTTGAGCTTCTTGAGCCGATATGACGGGACCGTGACGAGCGTCACCGCCAGACTGAAACTAACACACACACACACACACACACAGTACACAGAGACAGAGACACAGACACACACACACACACACACAGAGACAGGCACACACACACACACACACACACACAGACACAGAGAGACACACACACACGACACAGAGACACACACACACACACACACACACAGAGAGACACACACACACACACACACACACAGACAGCAATTACTATAAACATCAGTTATTGACTGCCATGTGTTCATTGAAATGCTATGAATATAAATTCTGTAGTGTTCAAAAGTTTGGGGTCAATGAGATGTTTTCATGTTTCTGGCATCTCTTCTGCTCACCAACGCTGCATTTATTTGCTCAAAAGTGCAGTAAAGCCCTAAAATACTCAAGAAACATTTTATGGAAAATGTCATGCATGTTTTTTTTTCATATTCACAAATGAATATTAAGATCAAAAGAACAGCATTTATTTGAAATAGAAATCTTTTGTAATTGTCTTCACGGTCACTTTTGATCACTTAATTTAATGATGAATAGAGGCATTCAATTCTTTCATAAACAGTTCTTACTGACCCCAAACCTTAGAACGGTCAGCAAACATCAAAACAAGCCTCTCTGTAAGTTTGTGTGTATATTTGACACACACCGGCAGCATCAGCAGGTTCCCTGGAGGTCCAGGAATCCCATCAGCCCCTGCAAGTCCCTGTCGGCCCTCGGGACCCTAACGAGAGGAGACAGACGAGTGTGTAATATCCATCACGAGCTTGACGATCACAGCGAGTGTGTGTGACTGTGTGTGTCTCACCAGGTCTCCTGCATCTCCGATCGGCCCCGGGGGTCCCATAGGGCCGGGCTCACCCGGCGGCCCCTGCGTGAAACAACAGAAACACACCGTCTGTCTCTGACACACACACATAAACACAGAGTCACAGAGCTGTCATGAGAGGTTACCTCAGCACCAGGCAGGCCTGGGGGTCCCATGATCAGCGTCCCCTCTCCGAGCAGCGCCGGCTCGCCCTTCTGACCCTTCTCTGGACCGCGAGCCTGCGAGAAGACCACAGACGCGTGAGACACCCCCGCAGGAGACGCTCGGACAGAGACAGACGGCTGACACACACCTGACCGCTGAAGAACTGCTCCTGTCTCTCCGCCGGACGATACTCGTAATCCTCATACTCCTGATACTCAGTGTACTCCTTAAAATACTCCGTCTCGTTCCCAGCGTCCTCGTACTCCACTATCTGACACACACACACACACACACACACACACAGAAAGACACACACACAGAGAGACACACACACAGAGACACGCACACAGAGAGAGACACACGTGCACACACACACAGACACGCGCAGAGAGACACACACACACACACAGAGACACACACACACACACACACACACACACACACACACACACACACACACACACACACACACATACACACACACACACACAAACACACACACAGAAAGACACACACGCAGAGAGACACACACACGGCATGCACACACACACACACACACGCACGCATGCACACACACACACACACATGCAAAACGGATAACTCCGTTTCAGGTCACGACACGTATTTGTATTTCTTCATGAGTAACACTATTATATTGACCGTGTCAGTGATATTAAGCTGAAGTAATGCTGAAGTATTATTACTCAGACTCACCTCGTACTCGGTGACGTTGTCTCCCGCAGTCGACACAGACAGGTCACTGTAGAGGTCACTGTAGAGGTCATCGTCAAACTCCTCTTCGATTGGCTTCCTCGGCGGCTTCTTGACCTGCAGCAGACACCGGACACCACAGAAACTTATTTTCACTTCATTTTCCCCATAACGATTTCTTCATTAACGAGTTCCAACCAGCAACGAGGAGAATCACTACATCACAAACTCTGACCCATGCGTACGAACTCTTTCTCCAGGAGTGAGAAAATTAATGAAGCAAACAACGATTTTAAACTCCGCTCTCATGTAGATGTATTTACATTAAATATCCCACTCTCATAATGTAAATAAGCCATGACATAAAGTCATTACGCAGAAGATAAACACAAACGATGCTCTTTGTAGCGGATGCGCTTGATCACTTTTGACACACTACAGTATGTTTTAACGGTGCACTATAATTCATCTTTAATAACCGCAGATCTCATGCTATGAGAAAATATTCGATGCGCACTTAGTTTGATATTATGGCGCACATCGGTGGTCGAACGGTCCATTGTCTGGTATGAATAAGTCCAATGATTTTATCTTACTGTACAAGCACAGCTGCACGGTCGTGTCCACGGCATTATGACAATAACACTGTATTTGAAGGATGTAGGATTTGGTTGCATGTACACACACTTATCCCCTGAATGGGATTTCTACGCATGCTTTTGTGCCGACGTACATTTTTCGGACTAAATCTATGGAGAGTTTTATAAATGAAGCCCCAGGTCTGCAACACACCACACACGAGTGGCATATTCTTGATATTATAATTAGTATTTTCTGGTGTATACAAAACAAGGGACAGTTTAATATCACTAAAGTTAATATCTATATAATCAGTCCATGACACAACGCTCTGGTATCGTCTAGAAGACTTGAACGGTCATATACAGTATTTGTGCTTTTGCAGGAGCTTGATAGATATCATTTTAAGGAATAGAGATCTAATGGAGTATGCAAATTATTGTGATGATGATAATACAGTAAACATGTGATCAAAGTATTTTCAGCATCATTACTGCAGTCTTCAGTGTCACATGATCTTCAGAAATCATAATAATATGCTGCTCAAGACACATTTCTGATTATTGTCAGTGTTACAAACAGTCGTGCTGTGGAATATTTTTGTGGGAACTGTGATACCGTTCAGTCTTGGGTAAGATTAAAAACTATAATTTAATATTTTATTATAGGATAAAATGTCAGGACAGCGGCCCAAACGCCCGGTGCTCCACATGGCCAGTCCGCCCGACTGTTGACATTGGCTTCAACAAAAGCATAAATCATCGTCGCTCACAGCAGCTCTGTCTTTGAAGCTTTGTGAGATATCATTAAAATCAATTCCTATGGAGAACATCTGAAAGAGAGCCGGTGTTTGGGCTGTAAATCTCACACACAGCGGCTGAAGGGTGTGATATAAACACTGGCAGGAATCCTCAGCAGCATGTTTAACACTGTACTAGTAACTGAGCCGAAGAACAGACATCAGTGTTACTGAGAGACAGACAGGTGCTTTATATTCATCAGAAACACTGTATGCTCATGAGCCCCTCTCGTGGGCGAGGTTACCTCCACGGGGTCCAGTGATAGGCTGTTGTAGGCGAGGGCGGAGTCACAGTCAGGAATGTGGGTGTGGCAGTAATCAGCAGCAGCT
>CM049799.1:1209722-1219722 GCA_027422405.1 Ptychobarbus kaznakovi
ATAAAGATGAAAACAAGTGTTATTTATCTCCACATTGAAGTGTTTTTTGTAATATCACAAGCATGCACGGCAAAATATGCATTTCTTTCACGAGGATGAGTAAATGAAGACGGAATGTTAATTCTGAGAGTGAACTATATATTTAATATCCTACGAACCCATTCAAACCATCAATGAACAATCAGAAATTACGCATTGGCTCAAACTCGTATTTAAAGGGACAGTACACCCCCAAAAAACAAAGGAAGATATTCTGAAGAAAGTTTGTAATCGGGCTGTTTTGGGCACCATTGAGGGAAAAAATACTCCCACGTTCTTCAGAATATCTTTGTTTGTGTTCAGAACACAATAGAAAATCCTTCTTGATTTGAGATATTTTGGCTGGAAGCCAGACAAAACGCAGGTGATAATAAATGATGCTCGGACCCAAAACTGTGTTATCGGAGATCTGACGTCGCACCTTTTACAAGCGTATAGAGCAAGCGTGATCATGTCAGAGTTGGCTGTGGTTGTGATTATGACATCATCACTGAATCTGCATGTGTCCAGACACGGTCTCGGTGCTCAAACCCGTCATCTGCGCTCAGAAAGCCAGGTTTAACACCTCCAGACTCAAACACGCAGGTCTCCTCAGCAGAAAGCGTTTATCCGGACAGCTTCAGACGTGTCGGGAATGCTCTCGTCTCTCTCAGTAGATTAATACCCACCTGATGCCCCTGAGATCTGAACCTACCGTGTGTGCTTCTGACGGTCTAAACATCACAGTCCTGCTCTCAGAGAAACAACACACTCTCACAATACCGTAACTACGCTCCATACAGCAAGC
Source organism: Ptychobarbus kaznakovi (assembly GCA_027422405.1). Classification (NCBI taxonomy): domain Eukaryota; kingdom Metazoa; phylum Chordata; class Actinopteri; order Cypriniformes; family Cyprinidae; genus Ptychobarbus; species Ptychobarbus kaznakovi. Next base: position 1,210,549 of record CM049799.1, read on the forward strand.
TATATCAGCATTTCAGAGAGAGAGAGAGAGAGATGTGTGTGAGAGTGTGTGTGTGAGAGAGAGAGAGAGAGAGAGAGAGAGAGAGTGTGTGTGTGAGAGAGAGAGAGAGAGAGAGTGTGAGAGTGAGAGAGTGAGAGTGTGGTGTGAGAGAGAGAGAGAGAGAGAGTGTGTGTGTGTGTGTGTGTGAGAGAGAGAGAGAGAGAGTGAGAGTGAGAGAGAGTGTGTGTGTGAGAGAGAGAGAGAGTGTGTGTGAGAGAGAGAGAGAGAGAGAGTGTGTGTGTGTGAGAGAGAGTGTGAGTGTGTGTGTGTGTGTGTGTGTGTGTGTGTGAGAGAGTGAGAGAGTGTGTGTGTGAGAGAGAGAGAGAGAGAGTGTGTGAGTGGAGAGTGTGTGAGAGAGTGTGTGAGAGAGAGAGTGTGTGTGTGAGAGAGAGAGAGAGGTGTGTGTGTGTGAGAGAGAGGAGAGGAGAGTGTGTGTGAGTGAGAGAGAGAGTGAGAGAGAGAGTGTGTGTGTCACAAAGATGGAGCCAGACAGAGACAGTGAATGAGAAACAGCTGCTGGAGCGAGATTAGATCCAGAAAACCACCAGATAACAAGAGCCGCTCTCTGCAGAGACCCTACAGGCTTAAAAACCACCGGCCTACTCTCTGAACAACCCTGTTATATGAATGAAGTAATCTTTCAGCATTCAGTTACTTGGTTGCATTCAGACTTAGGTCCTCTCAATCATGTCTTAATAATTATACTAAGTAACACTTCTTTGTTTTGCAAGTCATAATTTCTTTGTTTCTTCGTTCAGACAACTAGTTAGGACAACATGTGAGTTAATTCAGATGGTCTGACATGGGTTTTAATATAGCTATAAGAAAATTGGGTAACAATTTACTTGTATAATGCATCGTAAAGGGTATAATGCATTATAATTATTCAGAATTGGTATTGTAATACGTTATATCTTGTTGTAAATAAACATAACTTAATTGAAAATACATAGTGTTACAATGAATGGATAAGTCTTATAATGCATTTAACTGTGGTTACAATTATTCATAAAGGTACATTACAAGGCATAAGTAAACCATTAAAACTACTTATTATAATGGATTATAATAAAGATTAATTATGTAAAGGCTTCAAGTAAAGTGTTACCGAAAATTGCAATTCGTAATATTTAAGACTATTTTAATATTTGAGAAGTTTTCATAAACTGGAAAATATGTAGTTTCTGCTTCTTGTTCTTTTTTCCATCCATACTATCATTATCGGGGATTTATTCCCAGTCAGCTACTTGTCTGTCTGTCTGTCTATATCTATCTATAATTTGACTATCAATCTATATAATCTATCAGACTATATATCTATTTCTATAATCTGGCTCAATCTATAATTCTATATCTATCTATAATCTGACTATCAATCTATAATCAGACTATATATCTATTTCTATAATCTGGCTCAATCTATAATTCTATATCTATCTATAATCTGACTATCAATCTATAATCTGACTATCATCTATATAATCAATCTATCTATAATCTGACTTTATCTATCTATAATCTATAATCTGACTATATAAATCTATCTATAATCTATAATCTGATCCAATCTATATCTGACTATCTACAATCTGACTATATGACTATCAATATAATCTATAATCTGAATATCTATAAATCTGACTATATCTATCAATAATATGACTATAAATCTATAATCTGGCTATCAATCAGTCCATCTATCTATAATCTGACTTTATCCATCTATAATCTATATCTAAAACAACTCGAATTTCGGAAATGTTGGGACATTTTTTAAATTTGAATAAAAATGAAAAGTAAAATAATTTCAAAATCACACAAGCCAATATTTTACTCACAATAGAACATAAACATAACATTTTTAAACGGAGAAATGTTACACATTTATTCACAAAATGAGCTCATTTCAAATGTTATGCCTGCTACAGGTCTCAAAATAGTTGGGACACACAGGTCTATCCCTCACGGTTATCGTGGTGTAGCATCTCCTCTTCTTTTCAAAACAGTTTGAAGACGTCTGGGCATCGAGGTTATGAGTTTCTAGAGTTTTGGAATTTGGTCCCATTCTTGCCTGATATAGGTTTCCAGCTGCTGAAGAGTTCGTGGTCGTCTTTGGTGTATTTGTGGTTTAATGGTGCACCAAATGTTCTTTATGGTGAAAGATCTGGACTGCAGGCAAATTCAGCACCGGACTCTTCTACTACGAAGCCATGCTGTTGTAATAGCTGCAGTATGTGGTTTTGCATTGTCCTGCTGAAATACACGTCCTCTGGAGGGGAGCATATGTTGCTCTAAAACCTTTATATACCTTTCAGCATTAGTGCCTTCAAAAACATGCCCATACTGTATGCACTTATGCACCCCCATACCATCAGAGATGCTGGCTTTTTAACTGAACGCTGATGACACGCTGGAAGCTCTTTAGCCCGGAGGACACGGCGTCCGTGACTTCCAACAAGAATGTCTTAGTTTGGACTCGTCTGACCACTTTTCCACTTTGAAACAGTCCATTTTAAATGAGCCTTGGCCCACAGGACACGACGGCGCTTCTGGACCATGTTCACATGTGGATTCCTTTCTGCATGATAGTGCTTTAGTTGGCATCTGCAGATAGCACGGCGGATTGTGTTTACCGACAGTGGTTTCTGGAAGTATTCTTGAGCCCATTTAGTAATGTCAATGACAGAATCATGCCGATGAGTGATGCAGTGTCGTCTGAGGGCCCGAAGACCACGTGCATCCAACAAAGGTCCCTTACGCACAGAGATTTCTCCAGTTTCTCTGAATCTTTTGATGATGTTATGCTCTGTAGATGATGAGATTAGCAAAGCCTTTGTGATTTGACGTTGAAGAACGTTGTTTTTAAAGTACTCCACAATCTTTTTACGCACTCTTTCACAGATTGGAGAGCCTCTGCTCATCTTTACTTCTGAGAGACTCTGCTTCTCCAAGACATCGCTTTTATAGCTAATCATGTAACAGACCTGATGTCAATTAACTTAATTGGTTGCTAGATGTTCTCCTAGCTTAATCTTTTCAACAGGTCTGGCTTTTTCAGCCTTTTGTTGCCCCCGTGCCAACTTTTTGAAATTTGAAATGAGCTCATTTGGTGGATAAAATGTAACATTTCTCAGTTTAAACATTTGTTATGTTCTCTATGTTCTATTGTGAACAAAATGCTGGCTCGTGTGATTTTAAAGTCTTCTAGTTTTCATTTTATTCAAATTAAAAAAGCAAGGGAAGGTTACTTTGTAAATGTACGTAGGTTACACATATTACCCTATCTAAAATGTAATATGTAATGTAACCATTTCAATTACTTTATTAAAGTAATGTAACTGATAACATTTTATTATTTTCTGAATTTAAATTTAAATTATTTTTTTCTACATTTTTCTAAACGGTTAATCATTTAAAGCAGGCAGTGTTGACATTACAGTAATACTCAACACGGATTACTGTCAGCCTTCATCACTTGAATTAATATTATAATAATTGAATTTATTTTAAAGCACAGCCACCACAAAATCAGACTTTTACTTTGAGGTTGCTCAGAGGTTAAATACAGATTTAAAAAAAAATAAAAACATTACAAGAAATATGTTTTTTATCAAATTGTTGCATAGCTATGACATGAAAATGGCATCTGACAATGCATTGAAAAACAATAAAAATATGCATAAACCCAAATAGGAAATAAAACAGTTATGGAATAAGCATGTGTCCGAAACTCCTGAAACATTGCGGTCTCATATTTTAGAGCAGTCACTGCAATTTATGAAAGAAATCAATAAAATCTGCAAGTGTTAAACTATTCAGATGTAACACCTTTGTAATTATTAGAACTTTCATAAGTAACAGATTATATTATTTTGCGTTACATGTAACTAGTTTCTCCGCAACACTGTATCTATCTATAAGTTATGACAAGTTGATCAGAGTGATTTACAGAATCTCGTGCGATCAGAGCATCGACTAAATATGATAGTTTATTAATTTTCACCTCACTACTATATCTTAACAAGTAAATACTGCGATAGCCTATCGAGAGATGAACACAGACCGAGCCTCTCAAATCACTGGCAGGATCTCTTCAGATTCCAGTGATTAATAATCCGCCCACAGATCGATCAGATCATGATTCTATCACGCGCGATTCTTCACTAGACACATCTGACCTGAAGCGAAGATGAGGACTAACTGTGATAGCCCCAGCGCGAGCTGAAGACATGTACCTGCTCGAGTCGCGTGCAGCAGCAGCAATAACACGATCAGCGGCGCGACTCCGGTGATCCGGCGAGTCTTCATCATCATCATCATCATCATCATCATCAGCTGCACCGGAGCAACCGGCGCTCGCGACGCGTGTGTGTACCTGACGAGCAGAGGAGGAATCCTGCAGACTGCTGGAGTTGATCTGCTCTGCCTCATATGAGTGTCTCTCTCTCTCTCAGATCTGCTGGTGATACAAACTGACGGATTCTCTAGCAGCGTTTAAACACAAGCTACACCTGAACTCAATCACACCTGACGACGCGTTAACACGGTCTCTTTCTTCAAGATTCGTTTGTTAACGCAATATGACTTTGCCTTGTTTTTGAACCTTTAATAAATATTTTGACCAACAAAAATCTGTTTTTTTTTTTACTTTAAATAAATATTTTGACCAACAATTTTTTTTTACTTTTAATAAATATTTTGACCAACAAAAATCTATATTTTAGCATTTAATAAATATTTTGATCAACAAAAATCTGTTTTTTAAACCTTAATAAATATTTTGACCAATATTATTTTTTAACCTTTAATAAATATTTAGATCAACATAAATCAAAGTTTGTTTAGCCTTTGATAAATATTTTGATCAACAAAAATTGCCTTTGATAAATATTTTGATCAACCAAAATCTATTTTTAAACCTTTAATAAATATTTTGACCAATAAAAATATTTTTTTTAACCTTTAATAAATATTATGACCAAAAAATATTTTTATTTAGCCTTTAATTAATATTTCAACCAACAAAAATCTATTTTTTTTACATTTAATAAATATTTTGACCAACAAATATATTTTATTTTTGCTTTAATAAACATTTTCATCAACAAACAGAAGATTTCACACGACAATAAAACATAAGATTAATTACATTCATAAAATATCAACTATTGTTTATGTAACATACATTAAAATAAACCCAACTCATTTGAACAAATGCTAGCAGGCTGTAATTATGAATGAAAATTGCATCTAATAGTTTTCTGCGCATCATTCAATTATAATTTTACAGGGAATTTTGGTGAAAATGTGCTTAATTGTCATGAAAATCAATCATAGTCTTAAAATAGTCTACATTTTCTTTATGACATTTTTAATTGACCTTTCAGCATGTCTGTCTTATGATTTGTGATCAGAGGGAAACTTCATTTGCTTTTCATAAATCAGAGGTCAAACAATAGCTCATAATTAATAAATGACCCATTTCACAGGCTTTAGTGAAACATACAAACTTTAACTCCATAAAACCGCACCCCAGATCACCAGCCGCCTCACACACACACACACACACACACACACACACACACACACACACACACACACACACACACACACACACACACACACACACACACACACACACACACACACACACACACACACACACACACACACACACACACACACACACACACACACACACACTCTTAAACATGCTCGAACAAGATGTTGAGCTCCCCAACTAATAAAATAAAATGTGCTCTGGCAGATTCCAAATTCCTGCTTGAAGTGAGCCTAAGGGTCCACACACACACACACACACACACACACACTCACACACACTCATTCATGTTGGTGATGAATCGCGCTTTTGCAAACCTTTGACTATTTTTCTCCAAGAAATGCCAAAAGTGTGTGATTCTGTGAAGGTGAGGTCAAAGGTCAACCCTTGCAGCTGACCTGACCTTGACCTCTGATGACCCAAATCAAGCCATCTCCTGCATCAGCAGCAAGATAAAACAGCAAGAGTTATGTTATATCGTGTTCAATAAAAATAACAGCATGCAGCAGCAGTGCCTGTGTGTGTGTGTGTGTGTGTGTGTGTGTGTGTGTGTGTGTTGTGTGTGTGTATGTGTGTGTGTGTGTGTGTGTGTGTGTAGTGTGTGTGAGAGAGTTACTGTGTGTGTGTGTGTGTGTGTGTGAGAGAGAGAGTTACTGTGTGTGTGTGTGTGTGTGTGTGTGTGTGTGTGAGAGAGAGAGTGTGTGTGTGTGTGTGTGTGTGTGTGTGTGTGTGTGTGTCTTTCATTGGATTCCAAGCGTAGTTTCAGATGTCCCTCCCAGTGCCTCTCATAATCACAGTTGACCAAGTTTCTGTGTTTGTCTGTAACATCGTCAGGGGTCTTTAAGATAACATTATGATCTTAAAAACTCAGCCATCAAATATAAATATACAAACAAATACATAAACATAAGCTCACATACCCAGATGCAATTCTTCATGTCATTTCATAACCTGAAAATAAAGTGATGGATTTTTTAAGACAATTATAAACATGAAATACAACCTGGATTCCAGAAATGTTGGCATGTTTTTTTACATTTGAATAAAATTAAAACTAAAAGACTTTCAAATCACATGAGTCAATATTTTATTCACAATAGAACACAGAGAACATAAAAAATGTTTAAACTGAGAAATTTTACACTTTTATCTACTAAATGAGCTCATTTCTATTTGAATGCCTGTTACAGGTCTCACAATAGTTGGCACGGGGACAACAAAGGCTGAAAAAGAAATGCATTTTGAAAAGATTCAGCTGGGAGAACATAGTAGCTAATTAAGTTAATTGACATCAGGTCTGTAACCCGAATAGCTATAAAAGGGATGTCTTAGGGATGGATATAAATCCGATCGCGGAGGTGTCTGGACCGCACTCCAGACGAAACTGGACAAGCATCTCTTCAGCAAACTGCCGCGAATGAAACTGAAAGTAAGACGCAGAGAGTCAACACACAATCATCTTCATTAAAAGTAGCATGACAAACATATCTTTGCAGTGCTGATGCCGCGCGCTCTCCTGTTACAGCCTTTGATCTTAAAATGAGCTGATATTTAATCAAATGCAGCACTTATCTTTTGGTTTCATCGATGTGCACTCCGTTAAATTATATAGCGCGGGAATTGAAGATCGGATTATGACGAAACATTTATGTGGCCAAGTGTGAACGAAAACGTTTTAACAAATCAGATAGATATCTGATCAGAGAAAACACATGAAATGACCAGAAGTAAAGATGGACAGAGGCTCTTTCAATCTGTGAAAGAGTGAGTAAAAAGATTGTGGAATATTTTAAAAACAACGTTCCTCATCGTCAAATCACAAAGGCTTTGCAAATCTCATCATCTACAGAGCATCTACAGGAGAAGTCTCTGTGCGTAAGGGACAAGGCCGAAGACCTTTGCTTCGGGCCCTCAGACGACACTGCATCACTCATCGGCATGATTCTGTCATTGACATTACTAAATGGGCTCAAGAATACTTCCAGAAACCACTGTCGGTAAACACAATCCGCCGTGCTATCTGCAGATGCCAACTAAAGCACTATCATGCAGAAAGGAATCCACATGTGAACATGGTCCAGAAGCACCGTCGTGTCCTGGGAGCCAAGGCTGCTTCAAAGTGGAAAAGTGGTCAGACGAGTCCAAATTTGACATTCTTGTTGGAAGTCACGGACGCCGTGTCCTCTGGGCTATGAGCTTCCAGCGTGTTATCAGCGTTCAGTTAAAAAGCCAGCATCTCTGATGGTATGGGGGTGCATAAGTGCATACAGTATGGGCATGTTTTTGAAGGCACTAATGCTGAAAGGTATATAATGGTTTTAGAGCAACATATGCTCCCCTCCAGAGGACGTGTATTTCAGCAGGACAATGCAAAACCACATACTGCAGCTATTACAACAGCATGGCTTCGTAGTAGATAAGTCCGGTGCTGAATTTGCCTGCAGTCCAGATCTTTCACCTATAGAGAACATTTGGTGCATCATTAAATTAAAAATATGTCAAAGATGACCACGAACTCTTCAGCAGCTGGAAACCTATATCAGGCAAGAATGGGAACAAATTCCAAAACTCTAGAAACTCATAACCTCGATGCCCAGATGTCTTCAATCTGTTTTGAAAAGAAGAGGAAATGCTACACCACAATAACCCCCCCCCCCCCCAAGTATTTTGAGACCTGTAGCAGGCATAACATTTCAAATGAGCTCATTTTGTGCATTAAATTGTACAATTTCTCCATTTTTATATATGTGTTATGTTCTCTATGTTCTATTGTGAGTAAAATATTTGCTCATGTTATTTGAAATTATTTTAGTTTAAATTTTATTTAAATTTGAACAAAAATGTCCCATGTCCAAAATTCGGGTTTTATAATAAAGAAATAGCTATTTCAGATTCAGCACAGTCCGAAAAAACACTAAAATGGTTGTGTTGATTAGCCTATATAATTAAAAATGATCTTAAAGAGAATTTGGGATGTTACAGATACCTTAGTAACATTAGGAAAGATGCAAAGCGTCCCCGGATGTTCGGTGCAGTAAAATGGCCGCTGGGTGGCGCTGTCAGCCTGCAATTACACAGTCATTAATAGAGCTCAGTTTTACTAAAAGCTCCTTAAATAGCAACACAGCTGATAACTCTGTCCTAGCGCTGAATATGACTCCTTCAGCACTTGTTTGAGCAGTAGTAGCTAATATTTGAGGTGAGTTTGTGATTGTGCTTTATGAAGGCGATCACTATCTAACTTGAGCAGGTGGTTTGGGTTATCCGTGCGCGTTCGCGTGAGGTCCCCTGCGTGCGCGCTCGCGTGCGCTGATCCGCTGACTCTGAGAGAGAGAGAGAGAGAGAGAGAGAGAGAGAGAGAGAGAGAGAGAGAGAGAGAGAGAGAGAGAGAGAGAGAGAGAGCTGAAGAGAAGTCCGTAACAGCTCAGTGACACCGGTGAAAGCATGGCAACGGAGGGACAGAGAGTGGTGCTGATCACCGGCTGCTCGTCCGGTATCGGGCTCGCGATCGCCGTGATGCTCGCGAGAGACCAGATGAAGCGCTACTACGGTAAAATACAGTTCTGGAAAAATAC